>ONZH01028225.1:0-26207 GCA_900303285.1 Rhinella marina | reverse complement strand
GTCTCCTCTGCGTGCAATGCGTTCTCCCTTATTGCGATGAGCGATTCTTTAAGGACGCATAGGAGCGGGATGGTTACGCTCACTATAGCGTCCTCGCTGCTGACCTTCTTGGTGGACTCCTCAAAGATACGCAGTACATCGCATATGTCTGCCATCCATGGCCACTCGTGGTTGGCAAACTGAGGGAGCTGAGTTGGAGGCACGCGTGGATTCATAATCTGGTACTCCATCAATGCTCTCTGCTGCTCACACACCCTGGCCAACATGGAATAGGTGGAATTCCAGCGAGTCGGCAGGTCGCACAACAGCCGATGTTCAGGCAAATGGAGGCGTTGCTGGAGTTTTTTTAAGCTAGCAGCAGCTACAGTTGACTTCCGAAAGTGAGCGCACAAGCGCCGCACTTTCACCAGTAGCTCTGCCAGGTTGGGGTAAGTCTTTAGAAATTTTTGGACTACCAGATTAAAAACGTGGGCCAGGCATGGTACGTGATTGAGTTCGGCAAGCTCCAGAGCCGCCACCAGGTTACGGCCGTTATCGCACACGACCATGCCTGGTCCTAGCTGCAGCGGCGACAGCCACATCTCCGTCTGCTGCAATATGGCGTCCCTCACCTCTGGGGCGCTGTGCTTCCTGTCGCCCAAGCTGATGAGCTTAAGCACCGCCTGCTGACGTCTCCCCGCGCCAGTGCTGCAACGCTTCCAGCTAGCGGCTGAGGGCGATGTTAAGGCAGAGGAGGAGGAGGAGGAGGAGGAGGGGGGTTTATCAGAACCCATGCTGGCAATCTTGGGCGGGGGTGGTAGGTAGGCCGTCTCTGTTTGCGACCCCGTCCCCGCTTCCACTACATTCACCCAGTGTGCCGTCAAAGAGATGTATCGTCCCTGGCCGCAAGCGCTTGTCCACGAGTCGGTGGTCAAGTGGACCTTTGCGCTGACTGCGTACCTCAGGGCCCGCCTGATGTTACGCGACACGTGCTGGTGCAGGGCGGGGACGGCACTCCGGGAAAAGTAGTGGCGGCTGGGGACGGAATAGCGAGGTGCGGCAGCCGCCATCAGGTCGCGGAAGGCCTGCGTCTCCACAAGCCTAAACGGCAACATCTCCAGGGCCAGCAGTTTGGAGATGTGGCAGTTTAAGGCTTGGGCTTGGGGGTGACTCGAGGCGTACTTCCGCCTGCGGTCGAACGCCTGCGAGATGGACAGTTGTTGGGACGAGGAGTGTGAAGGTGCAGGCGAAGAGGCGGGGGAAGGGGAGGCTGAAGGAGAAGGCCCCAAAGTAGCCGAGGCAGAGGCAGATGTGGAGGTGTCCTGGCTGGAGGTCTGGACCGCAGTGGCAGCACACAACAAAGGGGAAGAGGCAGTGGCAGCAAGACCGGGCGCAGGTTGTATTGCGTTTGCTCTCTCCCACTCAGCCCAGTGCTTGACTTCCAAGTGACGCCGCATGCCTGAGGTGGTCAGATTGCTCTTCTCAGAGCCCCTACTCAGTTTTGAGTGGCAGAGTGTGCAAACCGCGCTCAGTTTGTCATCCGCACAAACATTAAAAAATCTCCACACCACAGAAGTACGAGGCCTCGATGGGGGAGCTTCGCGCGACTGCCCGCTGCCGGGAACAGCTTCGGCCCTGCTGGCTGTGGCCTCACTTCTCTGTCTGGACTGTCCTCTGCCTGTGGACATCCCTCTGCCTGTGGACATCCCTCTGCCTCTGGACATCCCTCTGCCTCTGGACATCCCTCTGCCTCTTGCTGCCTTTTTCGGTGCTGCGCAGACCACCACCTCTCCACTGCTTTCCCCGCTGGACATCACCCCTGGCCAAGTGGGGTCGGTCATTTCGTCATCCACCACCTCCTCTTCCACTTCCTCACTCTGCTCCTCCTCCTGCCCACTGGACATTCCAACAGCCTCCCTTGATGGCAACTGCGTCTCATCATCATCATCGCTCATGATAACAGATGCTGGTTCAGGGTCCACATCAGCAGGAGATGGCGAAAACTCAAGTGTTTGGGCATCACTACAAACAAATTCCTCTGCTAGCTCCTGGGATTCTTCCGGCACATCTGAAAAAGGACCCGAAAAGAGCTCCTGGGAGGGGTCAATGGTGGGATGACTCTGTTGGCCAGGTGTGGAGGAAGGAGGGTCAGAGTGAGACTGTGTGGATGACTGGCTGGTGGACAACTGTGTGGAAGCGCTATCGGCTATCCATTGCACCACCTGTTCAACCTGCTCAGGCCTCAACAGCGGTGTAACCCGCCCCCTGCTTAACTGTCCCATAAAGGCAGGGATTCTGGATGAGTGGGATCCTGGCTGACCCTCACCAGCACGCATTGTATCCCCACTGGCTTCAACAAGGCCCCCAACAGCATTTCCGCGCCCCCGTCCTCGTCCACGTCCGATTCCGCTAGCCCCCCTCCGCATTTTTTTTTTTTTTTGGTTACATGATTTTGCCTTAACAGCCGGGTACTAACAGTTTCACCGGTGGTGTATTAACTACCACGTATATAAGAATTATTTGCAAGAGAACGACCACACTACACGGCTGCCAAAGGAAAAAGGCCCTTTTTTTTTTAAATATTTCTAGGTACAACAGCCGTGTACTAACAGTTCAGACGGTGTGTATGAACACCACGTATATAAAATTATTTTGCAAGAGAACGCACAGTACAGGTGCCAATGAAAAGGCCTATTTTTTTTATATTTCTAGTACACAGCCGTGTACTAACAGATCAGACGGTGTGTATGAACACCACGTATATAAATTATTTTGCAAGAGAACGCACAGTACAGGTGCCAATGAAAAGGCCTATTTTTTTATATTTTCTAGGTACACAGCCGATGTACTAACAGATCAGACGGTGTGTATTAACACCACGTATATAAAATTATTTTGCAAGAGAACGCACAGTAACAGGTGCCAATGAAAAGGCCTATTTTTTTATATTTCTAGGTACACAGCCGTGTACTAACAGATCAGACGGTGTGTATTAACACCACGTATATAAAATTATTTTGCAAGAGAACGCACAGTACAGGTGCCAATGAAAAGGCCTATTTTTTTATATTTCTAGGTACACAGCCGTGTACTAACAGATCAGACGGTGTGTATTAACACCAACGTATATAAAATTATTTTGCAAGAGAAACGCACAGTACAGGTGCCAATGAAAAGGCCTATTTTTTTAATATTTCTAGGTACACAGCCGTGTACTAACAGTTCAGACGGTGTGTATTAACACCAAGTATATAAAATTATTTTGCAAGAGAACGCACAGTACAGGTGCCAATGAAAAGGCCTATTTTTTTATATTTCTAGGTACACGGCCGTGTACTAACAGATCAGACGGTGTGTATTAACACCACGTATATAAATTATTTTGCAAGAGAACGCACAGTACAGGTGCCAATGAAAAGGCCTATTTTTTATATTTCTAGGTACACAGCCGTGTACTAACAGATCAGACGGTGTGTATGAACACCACGTATATAAAATTATTTTGCAAGAGAACGCACAGTACAGGTGCCAATGAAAAGGCCTATTTTTTAATATTTCTAGGTACACAGCCGTGTACTAACAGATCAGACGGTGTGTATGAACACCACGTATATAAAATTATTTTGCAAGAGAACGCACAGTACAGGTGCCAATGAAAAGGCCTATTTTTTTATATTTCTAGGTACACAGCCGTGTACTAACAGATCAGACGGTGTGTATGAACACCACGTATATAAAATTATTTTGCAAGAGAACGCACAGTACAGGTGCCAATGAAAAGGCCTATTTTTTTATATTTCTAGGTACACAGCCGTGTACTAACAGATCAGACGGTGTGTATTAACACCACGTATATAAAATTATTTTGCAAGAGAACGCACAGTACAGGTGCCAATGAAAAGGCCTATTTTTTTATATTTCTAGGTACACAGCCGTGTACTAACAGATCAGACGGTGTGTATTGAACACCACGTATATAAAATTATTTTGCAAGAGAACGCACAGTACAGGTGCCAATGAAAAGGCCTATTTTTTTAAATTTCTAGGTACACAGCCGTGTACTAACAGATCAGACGGTGTGTATGAACACCACGTATATAAAATTATTTTGCAAGAGAACGCACAGTACAGGTGCCAATGAAAAGGCCTATTTTTTTTATATTTCTAGGTACACAGCCGTGTACTAACAGATCAGACGGTGTGTATGAACACCACGTATATACAATTATTTTGCAAAGAGAACGCACAGTACAGGTGCCAATGAAAAGGCCTATTTTTTTTATATTTCTAGGTACACAGCCGTGTACTAACAGATCAGACGGTGTGTATTAACACCACGTATATAAAATTATTTTGCAAGAGAACGCACAGTACAGGTGCCAATGAAAAGCCTTTTTTTTTATATTTCTAGGTACACAGCCGTGTACTAACAGTTCAGACGGTGTGGTATTAACACCACGTATATAAAATTATTTTGCAAGAGGAACGCACAGTACAGGTGCCAATGAAAAGGCCTATTTTTTTTATATTTCTAGGTACACAGCCGTGTACTAACAGATCAGACGGTGTGTATGAACACCACGTATATAAAATTATTTTGCAAGAGAACGCACAGTACAGGTGCCAATGAAAAGGCCTATTTTTTTTATATTTCTAGGTACACAGCCGTGTACTAACAGATCAGACGGTGTGTATTAACACCACGTATATAAAATTATTTTGCAAGAGAACGCACAGTACAGGTGCCAATGAAAGGCCTATTTTTTATATTCTAGGTACACAGCCGTGTACTAACAGATCAGACGGTGTGTATGAACACCACGTATATAAAATTATTTTGCAAGAGAACGCACAGTACAGGTGCCAATGAAAAGGCCTATTTTTTTTATATTTCTAGGTACACAGCCGTGTACTAACAGATCAGACGGTGTGTATGAACACCACGTATATACAATTATTTTGCAAGAGAACGCACAGTACAGGTGCCAATGAAAAGGCCTATTTTTTTTATATTTCTAGGTACACAGCCGTGTACTAACAGATCAGACGGTGGGTATTAACACCACGTATATAAAATTATTTTGCAAGAGAACGCACAGTACAGGTGCCAATGAAAAGTCTTTTTTTTTTATATTTCTAGGTACACAGCCGTGTACTAACAGTTCAGACGGTGTGTATTAACACCACGTATATAAAATTATTTTGCAAGAGAACGCACAGTACAGGTGCCAATGAAAAGGCCTATTTTTTATATTTCTAGGTACACAGCCGTGTACTAACAGATCAGACGGTGTGTATTAACACCACGTATATAAAATTATTTTGCAAGAGAACGCACAGTACAGGTGCCAATGAAAAGGCCTATTTTTTATATTTCTAGGTACACAGCCGTGTACTAACAGATCAGACGGTGTGTATGAACACCACGTATATAAAATTATTTTGCAAGAGAACGCACAGTACAGGTGCCAATGAAAAGGCCTATTTTTTTATATTCTAGGTACACAGCCGTGTACTAACAGATCAGACGGTGTGTATTAACACCACGTATATAAAATTATTTTGCAAGAGAACGCACAGTACAGGTGCCAATGAAAAGGCCTATTTTTTTTATATTTCTAGGTACACAGCCGTGTACTAACAGATCAGACGGTGTGTATGAACACCACGTATATAAAATTATTTTGCAAGAGAACGCACAGTACAGGTGCCAATGAAAAGGCCTATTTTTTTATATTTCTAGGTACACAGCCGTGTACTAACAGATCAGACGGTGTGTATTAACACCACGTATATAAAATTATTTTGCAAGAGAACGCACAGTACAGGTGCCAATGAAAAGGCCTATTTTTTTTATATTTCTAGGTACACAGCCGTGTACTAACAGATCAGACGGTGTGTATGAACACCACGTATATAAAATTATTTTGCAAGAGAACGCACAGTACAGGTGCCAATGAAAAGGCCTATTTTTTTATATTTCTAGGTACACAGCCGTGTACTAACAGATCAGACGGTGTGTATGAACACCACGTATATAAAATTATTTTGCAAGAGAATGCACAGTACAGGTGCCAATGAAAAGGCCTATTTTTTTTATATTTCTAGGTACACAGCCGTGTACTAACAGATCAGACGGTGTGTATGAACACCACGTATATAAAATTATTTTGCAAGAGAACGCACAGTACAGGTGCCAATGAAAAGGCCTATTTTTTTTATATTTCTAGGTACACAGCCGTGTACTAACAGATCAGACGGTGTGTATTAACACCACGTATATAAAATTATTTTGCAAGAGAACGCACAGTACAGGTGCCAATGAAAAGGCCTATTTTTTTTATATTTCTAGGTACACAGCCGTGTACTAACAGTTCAGACGGTGGGTATTAACACCACGTATATAAAATTATTTTGCAAGAGAACGCACAGTACAGGTGCCAATGAAAAGGCCTATTTTTTTATATTTCTAGGTACACAGCCGTGTACTAACAGTTCAGACGGTGGGTATTAACACCACGTATATAAAATTATTTTGCAAGAGAACGCACAGTACAGGTGCCAATGAAAAGGCCTATTTTTTTTATATTTCTAGGTACACAGCCGTGTACTAACAGATCAGACGGTGTGTATGAACACCACGTATATAAAATTATTTTGCAAGAGAACGCACAGTACAGGTGCCAATGAAAAGGCCTATTTTTTTTTATATTTCTAGGTACACAGCCGTGTACTAACAGATCAGACGGTGTGTATGAACACCACGTATATACAATTATTTTGCAAGAGAACGCACAGTACAGGTGCCAATGAAGAGGCCTATTTTTTTTATATTTCTAGGTACACAGCCGTGTACTAACAGATCAGACGGTGGGTATTAACACCACGTATATAAAATTATTTTGCAAGAGAACGCACAGTACAGGTGCCAATGAAAAGCTCCTATTTTTTTTATATTTCTAGGTACACAAGCCGTGTACTAACAGTTCAGACGGTGTGTATTAACACCACGTATATAAAATTATTTTGCAAGAGAACGCACAGTACAGGTGCCAATGAAAAGGCCTATTTTTTTTATATTTCTAGGTACACAGCCGTGTACTAACAGATCAGACGGTGTGTATGAACACCACGTATATAAAATTATTTTGCAAGAGAACGCACAGTACAGGTGCCAATGAAAAGGCCTATTTTTTTTATATTTCTAGGTACACAGCCTGTGTACTAACAGATCAGACGGTGTGTATGAACACCACGTATATAAAATTATTTTGCAAGAGAACGCACAGTACAGGTGCCAATGAAAAGGCCTATTTTTTTATATTTCTAGGTACACAGCCGTGTACTAACAGATCAGACGGTGTGTATGAACACCACGTATATAAAATTATTTGCAAGAGAACGCACAGTACAGGTGCCAATGAAAAGGCCTATTTTTTTTATATTTCTAGGTACACAGCCGTGTACTAACAGATCAGACGGTGTGTATGAACACCACGTATATAAAATTATTTTGCAAGAGAACGCACAGTACAGGTGCCAATGAAAAGGCCTATTTTTTTTATATTTCTAGGTACACAGCCGTGTACTAACAGATCAGACGGTGTGTATGAACACCACGTATATAAAATTATTTTGCAAGAGAACGCACAGTACAGGTGCCAATGAAAAGGCCTATTTTTTTTATATTTCTAGGTACACAGCCGTGTACTAACAGATCAGACGGTGGGTATTAACACCACGTATATAAAATTATTTTGCAAGAGAACGCACAGTACAGGTGCCAATGAAAAGGCCTATTTTTTTTTATATTTCTAGGTACACAGCCGTGTACTAACAGATCAGACGGTGTGTATGAACACCACGTATATAAAATTATTTTGCAAGAGAACGCACAGTACAGGTGCCAATGAAAAGGCCTATTTTTTTTAATATTTCTAGGTACACAGCCGTGTACTAACAGATCAGACGGTGTGTATTAACACCACGTATATAAAATTATTTTGCAAGAGAACGCACAGTACAGGTGCCAATGAAAAGGCCTATTTTTTTTATATTTCTAGGTACACAGCCGTGTACTAACAGATCAGACGGTGTGTATTAACACCACGTATATAAAATTATTTTGCAAGAGAACGCACAGTACAGGTGCCAATGAAAAGGCTATTTTTTTTATATTTCTAGGTACACAGCCGTGTACTAACAGTTCAGACGGTGTGTATGAACACCACGTATATAAAATTATTTTGCAAGAGAACGCACAGTACAGGTGCCAATGAAAAGGCCTATTTTTTTTATATTTCTAGGTACACAGCCGTGTACTAACAGATCAGACGGTGTGTATGAACACCACGTATATAAAATTATTTTGCAAGAGAACGCACAGTACAGGTGCCAATGAAAAGGCCTATTTTTTTTTATATTTCTAGGTACACAGCCGTGTACTAACAGATCAGACGGTGTGTATTAACACCACGTATATAAAATTATTTTGCAAGAGAACGCACAGTAACAGGTGCCAATGAAAAGGCCTATTTTTTTTATATTTCTAGGTACACAGCCGTGTACTAACAGATCAGACGGTGTGTATGAACACCACGTATATAAAATTATTTTGCAAGAGAACGCACAGTACAGGTGCCAATGAAAAGGCCTATTTTTTTATATTTCTAGGTACACAGCTGTGTACTAACAGATCAGACGGTGTGTATGAACACCACGTATATAAAATTATTTTGCAAGAGAACGCACAGTACAGGTGCCAATGAAAAGGCCTATTTTTTTATATTTCTAGGTACACAGCCGTGTACTAACAGATCAGACGGTGTGTATGAACACCACGTATATAAAATTATTTTGCAAGAGAACGCACAGTACAGGTGCCAATGAAAAGGCCTATTTTTTTTATATTTCTAGGTACACAGCCGTGTACTAACAGATCAGACGGTGGGTATTAACACCACGTATATAAAATTATTTTGCAAGAGAACGCACAGTACAGGTGCCAATGAAAAGTCTTTTTTTTTTTATATTTCTAGGTACACAGCCGTGTACTAACAGTTCAGACGGTGTGTATTAACACCACGTATATAAAATTATTTTACAAGAGAACGCACAGTACAGGTGCCAATGAAAAGGCCTATTTTTTTTATATTTCTAGGTACACAGCCGTGTACTAACAGATCAGACGGTGTGTATGAACACCACGTATATAAAATTATTTTGCAAGAGAACGCACAGTACAGGTGCCAATGAAAAGGCCTATTTTTTTTATATTTCTAGGTACACAGCTGTGTACTAACAGATCAGACGGTGTGTATGAACACCACGTATATAAAATTATTTTGCAAGAGAACGCACAGTACAGGTGCCAATGAAAAGGCCTATTTTTTTTATATTTCTAGGTACACAGCCGTGTACTAACAGATCAGACGGTGTGTATTAACACCACGTATATAAAATTATTTTGCAAGAGAACGCACAGTACAGGTGCCAATGAAAAGGCCTATTTTTTTATATTTCTAGGTACACAGCCGTGTACTAACAGATCAAATGGTGTGTATGAACACCACGTATATACAATTATTTTGCAAGAGAACGCACAGTACAGGTGCCAATGAAAAGGCCTATTTTTTTTATATTTCTAGGTACACAGCCGTGTACTAACAGATCAGACGGTGTGTATGAACACCACGTATATAAAATTATTTTGCAAGAGAACGCACAGTACAGGTGCCAATGAAAAGGCCTATTTTTTTTATATTTCTAGGTACACAGCCGTGTACTAACAGATCAGACGGTGGGTATTAACACCACGTATATAAAATTATTTTGCAAGAGAACGCACAGTACAGGTGCCAATGAAAAGTCTTTTTTTTTTTAAATTTTCTAGGTACACAGCCGTGTATTAACAGTTCAGACGGTGTGTATTAACACCACGTATATAATATTATTTTGCAAGAGAACGCACAGTACAAGTGCCAATGAAAAGGCCTATTTTTTTTATATTTCTAGGTACACAGCCGTGTACTAACAGTTCAGACGGTGGGTATTAACACCACGTATATAAAATTATTTTGCAAGAGAACGCACAGTACAGGTGCCAATGAAAAGGCCTATTTTTTTTATATTTCTAGGTACACAGCCGTGTACTAACAGATCAGACGGTGGGTATTAACACCACGTATATAAAATTATTTTGCAAGAGAACGTACAGTACAGGTGCCAAAGAAAAGGCCTTTTTTTTTTATTTCTAGGTACACAGCCGTGTACTAACAGGTCAGATGGTGGGTATTTACACCTGGTATACAAAAAGGGTATTGCAGGCACACAGAACCCAGAACACTAGAGCCAAATAAACTGTATTTAAAAAAAAATAAATAAATTCACAGCCGTATACTGCCAGATCAGATGGTGCATATACACACTAGGTATATAACAGGGTTTTGCAGCCAAAAAGAACGCAGAACAGTAGTGCCAAATATAGTTTGTTATGTAGCAGAGCACCTAATACACCACTAATGCCTCTCTCTGTCCCTACTCCAGCAGCTATCCCTGAATACAGCAGCCGTTCTCTGCAGAGTGTATATTGTAGTAAAGCTATCACTGTACTGCACTATAGTAGCCCTGATAAAGGCTTTTAATCACGCTCCTGCCTGTCCAACAGCTAAAACCTATCTCTCCCTTCTCCAGCCTCTGTCCCTGACTAAGTTCACGCAGCATATGCGAACGAGCAGGAAGAGCTGAGTTTTTAATATTCGAGGTCACATGGTTTTTCCAGCCAATCCATGTAGACGCCGTTTTCGCGCTGCCAGCGTGCTCCGCGGGCCTGTCATACCCCCCCTGCATGGTGATTGGTGGAAAAAGAGCGCCAGGGAAGGTGGGAGGGGAAACGAATTCTAAGTGCGCCATCGCCGTTATACTCGATTGAAATCGAGTATGCCGAATAGCATAGTATTCGATCGAATACCGGCTCGATCGAACACTACTCGCTCATCTCTAGTTATTGGTAGCAAATGACTTGGTTGTATTCTGTGACGTACAGAAAGTGTCACCTGGACAGTATATACGGATTGGAGCGAGTGTGCTGAACTGTGACACACAGAAAGGTTCAACGCAGCTGAGTAAAATGGATTTGTATCACTGAGCTAAAACAACAAAAAAACTAATTTTTTTTTATATTTTGTTTTTTATATTTTTTTTTAAATTTTGTTTTTTTGGGAACGTGACGTGCAGAAACTATCGTAGAACTGACTGACAACCTGTTAACGGTGACTATTTAGACTGCGACCCAGACAAATGTCGCACAGAGAGTTTTTTGGATCAAGCTGTATACGTTATTGGTAGCAAATGACTTGGTTGTATTCTGTGACGTACAGAAAGTGTCACCTGGACAGTATATACGGATTGGAGCGAGTGTGCTTAACTGTGACACACAGAAAGGTTACACGCAGCTGTGTGAAATGGATTTGTATCACTGAGCTAAAACAACAAAAAACTAATTTTTTTTTGTATCTTTTGTTTTGGATTTTCGATTTTTGGGAACGTGACGTGCAGAAACTATCGTAGAACTGACTGACACCCTGTTAACGGTGGCTATTTAGACTGCGACCCAGACAAATGTCGCACAGAGAGTTTTAGGATCAAGCTGTATACGTTATTGGTAGCCAATGACTTGGTTGTATTCTGTGATGTACAGAAAGTGTCACCTGGACAGTATATACAGATTGGAGCGAGTGTGCTGAACTGTGACACACAGAAAGGTTACACGCAGCTGTGTGCAATGGATTTGTATCACTGAGATATAACATAAAAAAAAGGGGGTTATATATGGCGATAGCTGCACTACTAGTGCCAGCCAGCCAGCCAAGCCAGGAGACCAAACAAAAATGTCTTCTAGCCCTTAGAAGGGCTGTTGGGTTCTTTGTGGGTGATTCCTGCCTAACAGAGAACTAAATGCAGGCCCTAACACTCTCCCTGAAAGGCAGCAGCTCTATCCCTAACGACGTCCAGACGGCATCTGAGCCGAGCACCGCGGCCAGTCACTAGTATATTCCAGGGTCACCTGATCAGGCCAGCCAACCCCTGCTATCGACATGTAAGGGCCCCACGTGATGCTGGGTGTACCGTAGAGTCTCCTGGCTTGTGATTGGCTGTGTTTATAGGCGCCAAAAAAGCACGATGCGGAAGTTGCCATTTCCTCGAGTATGGCGAGATACTCGTCCGAGCAGCGAGCACTTACCAGTACCCTAATACTCGAACGAGCACCAAGCTCGGACGAGTATGCTCGCTCATCTCTATAAGGGACAATTTTGGGATGCTGTGGAATATCAAAATGCAAAACACACGGTGTGTTTTTAAAACATGCTTACCCATAGCTACGTACAGTATGTATGTCAGTGTCATTCAGATATCATTTACTATTGCTGTCATTGTGTTCCAGAGCTTAGGGAGGTTGGATGGAAAAAGAAAAAAATCATTAAAAAAAATGAAAGGAGATAACAAGATTTCCTAGAGCCCTATGAGTATAGAGGCGAATATATACCATTTTCAGGGTAAGTGGGGCAACTTAAGCTCGGCCTGAATCGATTTGGGTCCAAAACAAACTTTAAAAAAAAAAAAATTGGCGAACCTGATCTGAACTGGATCTCGAGTGGTTCATTCATCTGTAATCACTAGATTTAGCCTATGACTTTTTCATATAAACCACATCCACCTTTTTTTTGCACCACCCAGTGTGACCAGTTTTCATAGACTGACATCTCTGTAAGGCTGAGTTCATACTTCAGTTATTTGGTCAGTTATTTCCATCAGTTATTGTGAGCCAAAACCCATAGTGAAGCCTACTAAATAAAATATTATGGAAAGATCTGCACCTGTTCTGTTTTTTTCTGACCCACATCTAGTTTTGGCTCACAATAACCGATGGAAATAACTGACCAAATAACTAAGGTATGAACCCAACCTTCGTAACAGGACAAGATCATTGTTTTTTTTCTTTTTGCTGCTTTCATAACATGTTTCTATATTCTATCTTTGCAGTATGTATGTTACTAATAAAGCATAGACAGAATTTATTTTCTGGGGAAGGTTTATTATGTGTCCACATTTGTTGTTAAGTAGAGGTTTCTGTAAGCTAACACTGCACCCTTATGTAACCTGGAGACATATTAGTGTTTAATAAAATGCTTTTCTTCATTGAAGCTTATGAGGTTTGGTTATGAACTCTCCAATGGTTAGTACATAAAACTCTCACCAGTCAGCCACAATTCATATTTTTATTTGATTTCACTTTAATTTCCTTGTAATATAAATATTCAGCTTCCACATCTGCAACATGTTAGCATCATGCAGTTTGGTAGCACTTGAAATCCCCTTGAAACCTTTTATAACATGCCATGTATGGTGACTATTTATGAAAAATAACAAGTTAACTTTAATTGAGAAGGCACATACAGTATCTTCTTTAATCCATAGGTTGCCTTTAAAAATTGCCAGCAACATAAGGCTGAATAACATGTAAGACTTACAATATGTATCCTTTTTTTCTTGAACTGCATGACACTTTTCTATGCATAAATCCAAATGAAACAATTTACAGCAATGGACAGAAGAAGCCTTGGAACATGTATGACTTGGCTTAGTGCCAGCAGCACTTCACATTCAAACCCCAGAGCAGTTTAACATTAAAATCTCCAGTGATTGGCCTAAATAGATGCGATGCAATAAGGACTTCCAGCAGGTTTAATCCTAAAAATCTGAAATAGATCAAACCTATTCTCTTCTGCAAACTCTTGGATATGAGATAGATGGTGTCATGTATGTTTGTCCCTTGAGGACATACGATAAAAGCTATGTGACTTTATTCAGAATAACCTTCAACCAACATTTTAGATCTATGGACATGCCAGATTAAACATGACACACCAGTAATTTAAGGAAATAGAAACCTTTTTACAGTAGATAACTTCTGAAATGAGTCCAGCTTTGCCTCTTTAATGAACAGTCAATGAGGAGAAGGGTTGCATTGAAAATAGCATCCATGAGTACCCAACATAAAAAAATCAATAAATGACAACCAATATTTGCTATCTATTTAAATTGTCTGCTGTAGGATATGACAAAGGTTACTGGTCCATGGTAAGCAATGGACATCTCTATTTGGATATTTTTACTATTTTGTTTTTTCTTTATACCTTTAGTATAATAATTAATGTTGTTTTTATCTAGAATTTTATTTCTATTATCATAACTATTATACTCTGCATTTCTATCCACATTACAGTCTTCCTCCAACAGAGAATACCTATCCAACTTGATGACCTGGGACCAGGCCCTGTTTAACATCCACTCTGGGTAGCCACGATCATGAGGTCTGTCCCACAACAACGCAGCATGTTTCAAAAAAGTTGCATCATCTGAACAGCGGACACAAATAGCTCTACATATGGGATATTATGAATGAGATGACAGGAGGCATAGAAAAGTGAGTTTCCAGTATTTGTCTTTCTATATAAAGCAGTCTTCACCCTAAAACTAAATGTATCAGAAAAGTGAGATGTACAATGTAGGTTCGTAGGATTGCTATTAATATAGTTTACAAAATCCATAAATTCCACCTCAGTGCCATTCCAGACCAACAACACGTAGTCGATATAATGAACAAACCATTTTATTTTTGAAAAAGGAAAAATCAACAGCGTCCAGGAGATACTATAATAAGTCTGAAGTATACGTACCATAGCTGATCAGGTGATGTGACAGTTCAGCCAAAATCAGTGCATGGGGAATCGAGGAATACAATGCAATAGCATTGCAGGTAGCAGAACAGTAACCAACATCCCATTTTAAATTCCAGAGGACATTTAATACATGTTGTACCTAATGTAACTGGGAATATTTTTCACAAACGGCAGGAGTGGAAATTCACCCATTCCCCTAATCGTTCACGCACTAATCTGAACTGAGACACAATTGGTGTGGACACACATTTTTGTGTATCTTGGGGAGGGAGTGAAATATTAGTATTACTGGCTCTGAAACTAATCAGCTATTTTACAGTTAAATTCTGCAATCTTCAATCCTTCTAGATTCCAGATCTAGATATCAGGGTGTTATACATGGGGTAATTGGTAGAAAAACACAACCTCGTATCAGTATTCATGAGGCTAGATTCACATTGCAGTTGATGTAATACCAAAAGATTCAGCTGATCAATTGGCTGGTAACTGACAGCAATCCCACTTGTAGTCTCAGCCACAGCAGGTGCTGTGTCAGAACCGGACAGTGATTATCTGGATCAGGGGCCATGTCTTGGAAATGCTTTGTGACACTGAGCAAACAAGCAAAACAATTTACATCCAATAGAGTAGGAAAAAAAAACATCAAAATCAGTTTGTGAACAGAAATGTAACCCCTTTGCAAGTAAAGTATTGACAACTGTGCTGGTGATAGAATATAGCTAGATATATTCAAAACAGGAAATTCTAGCTTTAAAGGGATTTTCCAGGATTTTAATATTGCTAACCTATCCTCAGGATAGGTTATCAATATCAGATCTGTGGGGGTCGGACATCTGGCACCCCTGCGAATAATCTGGTTGAAGTTAAGGATGCCCGCCATACCAGAACTTCCTTCCTGCCTGCTCGCGATCGAGATTGCACCGGCAAGCAGGTGTAATTACAAGACGCCGTCCGATTCAATTCCAGTGTATAGGAATAAGCTAACCCATAGAAGTGAATGGGACAGCTTCTTGTAAATACACCTGCTCACCTCTGCAATGTCGATGGCGAGTAAGTAAACAATGAAGGGAAGGCTGCACTCGCACAAGCAAGCCTTCTCTTCAAACAATTGATCAGCGGGGGTGCTGTGGGGGAACTTAGCATAACACCATCAGAACAGTCTGACAGATCATCTGATGTAGGGATAAACGAACTGGTTTGGTCCGAACTTTGCTATTTTTTGGTCAGCATACGAACCCTGAATCTTTTTGGGTTTGTTTGTTACTGATACACTAAATAGCCCCTAGCACCATTTTAGTAAGAATGCCTATGGGGAATAACCATTAGGGAGGAAGAAGAAAGGTTGTTGTATGATCCTGAGAGGAAGTGGGGGAGGGCTTGCACGGATTGGCTCCCAGGCAGACAGTTAGGATGAGCTAAAACAGTGCTGCAGCATGCAGGGAGGCGCTCTAGCAGAACAAGCAGAACCTCATTCTGTGCTGGGCTATAAATGAGAGTGGTTGGGTCCTAAAGTGTCTGCCAGAAAAGTGATCTTAGGGAGTCAGGGAGAGTGAAAAAAAATTAGTGTCAGCCATAAATCAATCAAGCTTGTACTCTATTGTCAGAAAGAGTGAAAGGAGAGGCTAGAATTACAAAAAAAGAAGAAGAATTGTGTGTGTAGAATAGGAACAAGCAGGGAGCAGACAGCCAGGGAGGAAGGATGAGGAGCTGTAGCAGAACTGCAGCTGCTATAAACCTTAAAAACAGCTACCTACAATGATATTCTTAAATTTTTTCCCCATTTTCATAGAAATCCTTTTTTTTGGGGGTGCTGGTGTGGGGTGTGGAATAATCAAAAACTGTACAACACATGTTCTACCATCATCTAACAGCAAATAGAATACTTATAAGAACTCTGTCTGGTCATCTCAAATATTTAATTTCATGTTTTGTTGTGTTAGGTTGAAAAACTATATATATATATATATATATATATATATATATATATATATATATAGTACAGACCAAAAGTTTGGACACACCTTCTCATTCAAAGAGTTTTCTGTATTTTCATGACTATGAAAATTGTAGATTCACACTGAAGGCATCAAAACTATGAATTAACAATTAACACAAGTGGAATTATATACTTAACAAAAAAGTGTGAAACAACTGAAAATATGTCTTATATTCTAGGTTCTTCAAAGTAGCCACCTTTTGCTTTGATTACTGCTTTGCACACTCTTGGCATTCTCTTGATCAGCTTCAAGAGGTAGTTATCTGAAATGGTTTTCACTTCACAGGTGTGCCCTGTCAGGTTTAAAAAGTGGGATTTCTTGCCTTATAAATGGGGTTGAGACCATGAGTTGTGTTGGGCAGAAGTCAGAAGTGGATACACAGCTGATAGTCCTACTGAATAGACTGTTAGAATTTGTATTATGGCAAGAAAAAAGCAGCTAAGTAAAGAAAAACGATTGGCCATCATTACTTTAAGACATGAAGGTCAGTCAGTCCGAAAAATGTGGAAAACTTTGAAAGTGTCCCCAAGTGCAGTCGCAAAAACCATCAAGCGCTACAAAGAAACTGGCTCACATGAGGACCGCCCCAGGAAGGAAGACCAAGAGTCACCTCTGCTGCGGAGGATAAGGTCATCCGAGTCACCAGCCTCAGAAATCGCAGGTTAACAGCAGCTCAGATTAGAGACCAGGTCAATGCCACACAGAGTTCTAGCAGCAGACACATCTCTACAACAACTGTTAAGAGGAGACTGTGTGCAACAGGCCTTCATGGTAAAATAGCTACTAGGAAACCACTGCTAAGGACAGGCAACAAGCAGAAGAGACTTGTTTAGGCTAAAGAACACAAGGAATGGACATTAGACCAGTGGAAATCTGTGCTTTGGTCTGATGAGTCCAAATTTGAGATCTTTGGTTCCAACCACCATGTCTTTGTGCGACGCAGAAAGGTGAACGGATGGACTCTACATGCCTGGTTCCCACCGTGAAGCATAGAGGAGGAGGTGTGATGGTGTGGGGGTGCTTTGGTGGTGACACTGTTGGGGATTTATTCAAAATTGAAGTCATACTGAACCAGCATGGCTACCACAGCATCTTGCAGCGGCATGCTATTCCATCTGGTTTGCATTTAGTTGGGCCATCATTTATTTATCAACAGGACAATGACCCCAAACACACCTCCAGGCTGTGTAAGGGCTATTTGACCAAGATGAAGAGTGATGGGGTGCTACGCCAGATGACCTGGCCTCCACAGTCACCAGACCTGAACCCAATCTAGATGGTTTGGGGTGAGCTGGACCGCAGAGTGCAGGCAAAAGGGCCAACAAGTGCTAAGTATCTCTGGGAACTCCTTCAAGACTGTTGGAATACCATTTCAGATGACTACCTCTTGAAGCTCATCAAGAGAATGCCAAGAGTTTGCAAAGCAGTAATCAAAGTAAAAGGTGGCTACTTTGAAGAACCTAGATCAATGATTGAGAACAAAATATTAGGGCTATCTGAACTTAATGAAACCAACATATAGGTGATCAATACTCCAATGCACAGGCTAGGGTAAGAATGTACCTGTGAGTGTTAACGTGATATTAAGGGTCAGGCCTCAATCATCCTTTTCTGTATATTGAGTTTCTAAATGGTTGAAATTATATATATTTTTGGGGGCTTATTTAATTTAACCAGCATGTATACATGATTACTACAGCAAAAAAACAGGTAGGGCAGCAATCTACTTGTGAGTGTTAATTTGAAATTGAGCATCAAACCTCAACGATCCGTTTCAATAATTCCATTTATACACTGTTTGAATTTAATTTTTGGGGAATTGTTCAATTTAATTAAAGCAGCATATATACGTAATTAGTACAGCAAAACACAGGTAGGGCAGTATCTTACCTGTGAGTGTTAATGTGAAATTGAACATCAAGCCGTAATCATCTATTTTTAAGAAATTCAATTTCCACATAATTTGAATACAATTTTTTGGAGATTGTTCAATTTAATTAAGCTAGCATATGGATCTAATCACTATAACAATACACAGCTAAGAACAGCAATTTACCATCATCATCAGGCCTCAATCGTCTATTTCCGTTTGTTCTATTTCCACATGATTGGAATTTAATTTTTTGGGAGGATTGTTCAATTTATTGAAATCAGCATGTTTACATGATTACTACAGCAATACATAGTGTAGAGCACAAAATTATCAGTGTGTGATAGATTTAGTCCAAAACCCACTATAATTGGTGGCAGGAATGCTTAATAATAGAGATGAGCGAGTAGTGTTCGATCGAGCCGGTATTCGATCGAATACTACGCTATTCGGCATACTCGATTTCAATCGAGTATAACGGCGATGGCGCACTGAGAATTCGTTTCCCCTCCCACCTTCCCTGGCGCTCTTTTTCCACCAATCAACATGCAGGGGGGGTATGACAGGCACGCTGAGCACGCTGGCAGCGCGAAAACAGCGTCTACATGGATTGGCTGGAAAAACCATGTGACCTTGAATATTAAAAACTCAGCTCTTCCTGCTCGTACGCATATGCTGCGTGAACTTAGTCAGGGACAGAGGCTGGAGAAGGGACAGACAGGTTTTAGCAGTTGGACAGGCAGGAGCATGATTAAAAGCCCTTATCAGGGCTACTATAGTGCAGTACAGTGATAGCTTTACTACAAGATACACTTTACAGAGAACGGCTGCCGTATTCAGGGATAGCTGCTAGAGTAGGGACAGAGAGAGGCATTAGTGGTGTATTAGGTGCTCTGCTACATACCAAACTATATTTGGCACTACTGTTCTGCGTTCTTTTTGGCTGAAAAACCCTGTTATATAACTAGTGTGTATATGCACCATCTGATCTGGCAGTATACGGCTGTGAATTTTTTTTTTTTTTAAATACAGTTTATTTGGCTCTACTGTTCTGGGTTCTGTGTGCCTGCAATACCCTTTTTGTATACCAGGTGTAAATACCCACCGTCTGTACAATTAGTACACGGCTGTGAACCTTGAAATATACAATATCTAGGCCTTTTAATTGGCCACTGTACTGTGCGTTCTCTTGCTAAATTATTTCACATACCTGGTGTAAATACCCACCGTCCTGAGCAGTTAGTACACGGCTGTGTACCTTGAAATATACAATATCTAGGCCTTTTAATTGGCCACTATACTGTGCGTTCTCTTGCTAAATTATTTTAAAAACCTGGTGTAAATACCCACCGTCTGAGCAGTTAGTACACGGCTGTGTACCTTGAAATATACAATATCTAGGCCTTTTAATTGGCCACTGTAACTGTGCGTTCTCTTGCTAAATTATTTCACATACCTGGTGTAAATACCCACCGTCTGTACAGTTAGTACACGGCTGTGTACCTTGAAAATATACAATATCTAGGCCTTTTAATTGGCCACTATACTGTGCGTTCTCTTGCTAAATTATTTCACATACCTAGTGTAAATACCCACCGTCTGTACAGTTAGTACACGGCTGTGTACCTTGAAATATACAATATCTAGGCCTTTTAATTGGCCACTATACTGTGCGTTCTCTTGCTAAATTATTTCACATACCTGGTGTAAATACCCACCGTCTTACAGTTAGTACACGGCTGTGTACCTTGAAATATACAATATCTAGGCCTTTTAATTTGGCCACTGTACTGTGCGTTCTCTTGCTAAATTATTTCACATACCTGGTGTAAATACCCACCGTCTGTACAGTTAGTACTCGGCTGTGTACCTTGAAATATACAATATCTAGGCCTTTTAATTGGCCACTGTACTGTGCGTTCTCTTGCTAAATTATTTCACATACCTGGTGTAAATACCCACCGTCTGTACAGTTAGTACACGGCTGTGTACCTTGAAATATACAATATCTAGGCCTTTTAATTGGCCACTGTACTGTGCGTTCTCTTGCTAAATTATTTTAAAAACCTGGTGTAAATACCCACCGTCTGAGCAGTTAGTACACGGCTGTGTACCTTGAAATATACAATATCTAGGCCTTTTAATTGTCCACTGTACTGTGCGTTCTCTTGCTAAATTATTTCACATACCTGGTGTAAATACCCACCGTCTGTATAGTTAGTACACGGCTGTGTACCTTGAAATATACAATATCTAGGCCTTTTAATTGGCCACTATACTGTGCGTTCTCTTGCTAAATTTATTTCACATACCTGGTGTAAATACCCACCGTCTGTACAGTTAGTACACGGCTGTGTACCTTGAAATATACAATATCTAGGCCTTTTAATTGGCCACTGTACTGTGCGTTCTCTTGCTAAATTATTTCACATACCTGGTGTAAATACCCACCGTCTGTACAGTTAGTACTCGGCTGTGTACCTTGAAATATACAATATCTAGGCCTTTAATTGGCCACTGTACTGTGCGTTCTCTTGCTAAATTATTTCACATACCTGGTGTAAATACTCACCGTCTGTACAGTTAGTACACGGCTGTGTACCTTGAAATATACAATATCTAGGCCTTTTAATTGGCCACTGTACTGTGCGTTCTCTTGCTAAATTATTTTAAAAACCTGGTGTAAATACCCACCGTCTGAGCAGTTAGTACACGGCTGTGTACCTTGAAATATACAATATCTAGGCCTTTTAATTGTCCACTGTACTGTGCGTTCTCTTGCTAAATTATTTCACATACCTGGTGTAAATACCCACCGTCTGTATAGTTAGTACACGGCTGTGTACCTGAAATATACAATATCTAGGCCTTTTAATTGGCCACTATACTGTGCGTTCTCTTGCTAAATTATTTCACATACCTGGTGGTAAATACCCACCGTCTGACAGTTAATACACGGCTGTGTACCTTGAAATATACAATATCTAGGCCTTTTAATTGGCCACTATACTGTGCGTTCTCTTGCTAAATTATTTCACATACCTGGTGTAAATACCCACCGTCTGAGCAGTTAGTACACGGCTGTGTACCTTGAAATATACAATATCTAGGCCTTTTAATTGGCCACTATACTGTGCGTTCTCTTGCTAAATTATTTTACATACCTGGTGTAAATACCCACCGTCTGAGCAGTTAGTACACGGCTGTGTACCTTGAAATATACAATATCTAGGCCTTTTAATTGGCCACTGTACTGTGCGTTCTCTTGCTAAATTATTTCACATACCTGGTGTAAATACCCACCGTCTGTACAGTTAGTACACGGCTGTGTACCTTGAAATATACAATATCTAGGCCTTTTAATTGGCCACTGTACTGTGCGTTCTTCTTGCTAAATTATTTTAAAAACCTGGTGTAAATACCCACCGTCTGTACAGTTAGTACACGGCTGTGTACCTTGAAATATACAATATCTAGGCCTTTTAATTGGCCACTATACTGTGCGTTCTCTTGCCTAAATTATTTCACATACCTGGTGTAAATACCCACCGTCTGTACAGTTAGTACACGGCTGTGTACCTTGAAATATACAATATCTAGGCCTTTTAATTGGCCACTATACTGTGCGTTCTCTTGCTAAATTATTTCACATACCTGGTGTAAATACCCACCGTCTGTACAGTTAGTACACGGCTGTTGTACCTTGAAATATACAATATCTAGGCCTTTTAATTGGCCACTATACTGTGCGTTCTCTTGCTAAATTATTTCACATACCTGGTGTAAATACCACCGTCTGTACAGTTAGTACACGGCTGTGTACCTTGAAATATACAATATCTAGGCCTTTTAATTGGCCACTATACTGTGCGTTCTCTTGCTAAATTATTTCACATACCTGGTGTAAATACCCACCGTCTGAGCAGTTAGTACACGGCTGTGTACCTTGAAATATACAATATCTAGGCCTTTTAATTGGCCACTGTACTGTGCGTTCTCTTGCTAAATTATTTCACATACCTGGTGTAAATACCCACCGTCTGAGCAGTTAGTACACGGCTGGTGTACCTTGAAATATACAATATCTAGGCCTTTTAATTGGCCACTGTACTGTGCGTTCTCTTGCTAAATTATTTCAAATACCTGGTGTAAATACCCACCGTCTGAGCAGTTAGTACACGGCTGTGTACCTTGAAATATACAATATCTAGGCCTTTTAATTGGCCACTGTACTGTGCGTTCTCTTGCTAAATTATTTCACATACCTGGTGTAATACCCACCGTCTGAGCAGTTAGTACACGGCTGTGTACCTTGAAATATACAATATCTAGGCCTTTTAATTGGCCACTGTACTGTGCGTTCTCTTGCTAAATTATTTCACATACCTGGTGTAAATACCCACCGTCTGTACAGTTAGTACACGCTGTGTACCTTGAAATATACAATATCTAGGCCTTTTAATTGGCCACTATACTGTGCGTTCTCTTGCTAAATTATTTCACATACCTGGTGTAAATACCCACCGTCTGTACAGTTAGTACACGGCTGTGTACCTTGAAATATACAATATCTAGGCCTTTTAATTGGCCACTGTACTGTGCGTTCTCTTGCTAAATTATTTCACATACCTGTGTAAATACCCACCGTCTGTTACAGTTAGTACACGGCTATGTACCTTGAAATATACAATATCTAGGCCTTTTAATTGGCCACTGTTACTGTGCGTTCTCTTGCTAAATTATTTCACATACCTGGTGTAAATACCCACCGTCTGTACAGTTAGTACACGGCTGTGTACCTTGAAATATACAATAATCTAGGCCTTTTTAATTGGCCACTGTACTGTGCGTTCTCTTGCTAAATTATTTCACATACCTAATTATATACCCAAATATTGTATTTGCAACCAAAAAAAATAAAAATGCGGAGGGGGGCTAGCGGAATCGGACGTGGACGAGGACGGGGGCGCGGAAATGCTGTTGGTGGCCTTGTTGAAGCCAGTGGGGATACAATGCGTGCTGGTGAGGGTCAGCCAGGATCCCACTCATCCAGAATCCCTGCCTTTATGGACAGTTAAGCAGGGGCGAGTTACACCGCTGTTGAGGCCTGAGCAGGTTGAACAGGTGGTGCAATGGATAGCCGATAGCGCTTCCACACAGTTGTCCACCAGCCAGTCATCCACACAGTCTCACTCTGACCCTCCTTCCTCCACACCTGGCCAACAGAGTCATCCCACCCTTGACCCCCTCCCAGGAGCTCTTTTCGGGTCCTTTTTCAGATGTGCCGGAAGAATCCCAGGAGCTAGCAGAGGAATTTGTTTGTAGTGATGCCCAAACACTTGAGTTTTCGCCCATCTCCTGCTGATGTGGACCCTGAACCAGCATCTGTTATCATGAGCGATGATGATGATGAGACGCAGTTGCCATCAAAGGGAGGCTGTTGGAATGTCCAGTGGGCAGGAGGAGAGCAGAGTGAGGAAGAGGAGGTGGTGGATGACGAAATGACCGACCCCACTTGGCCAGGGGTGATGTCCAGCGGGGAAGCAGTGGAGAGGTGGTGGTCTGCGCAGCACCGAAAAGGCAGCAAGAGGCAGAGGGATGTCCACAGGCAGAGGGATGTCCAGAGGCAGAGGGATGTCCAGAGGCAGAGGGATGTCCAGAGGCAGAGGGATGTCCACAGGCAGAGGGATGTCCAGAGGCAGAGGACAGTCCAGACAGAGTAGTGAGGCCACAGCCAGCACGGCCGAAGCTGTTCCCGGCAGCGGGCAGTCGCGCAAAGCTCCCCCATCGAGGCCTCGTACTTCTGTGGTGTGGAGATTTTTTAATGTTTGTGCGGATGACAAACTGAGCGCGGTTTGCACACTCTGCCACTCAAAACTGAGTAGGGGCTCTGAGAAGAGCAATCTGACCACCTCAGGCATGCGGCGTCACTTGGAAGTCAAGCACTGGGCTGAGTGGGAGAGAGCAAACGCAATACAACCTGCGCCCGGTCCTGCTGCCACTGCCTCTTCCCCTTTGTTGTGTGCTGCCACTGCGGTCCAGACCTCCAGCCAGGACACCTCCACATCTGCCTCTGCCTCGGCTACTTTGGGGCCTTCAGCCTCCCCTTCCCCTGCCTCTTCGCCTGCACCTTCACACTCCTCGTCCCATCAACTGTCCATCTCGCAGGCGTTCGACCGCAGGCGGAAGTACGCCTCGAGTCACCCCCAAGCCCAAGCCTTAAACTGCCACATCTCCAAACTGCTGGCCCTGGAGATGTTGCCGTTTAGGCTTGTGGAGACGCAGGCCTTCCGTGACCTGATGGCGGCTGCCGCACCTCGCTATTCCGTCCCCAGCCGCCACTACTTTTCCCGGAGTGCCGTCCCCGCCCTGCACCAGCACGTGTCGCGTAACATCAGGCGGGCCCTGAGGTACGCAGTCAGCGCAAAGGTCCACTTGACCACCGACTCGTGGACAAGCGCTTGCGGCAAGGGACGATACATCTCTTTGACGGCACACTGGGTGAATGTAGTGGAAGCGGGGACGGGGGTCGCAAACAGAGACGGCTACCTACCACCCCCGCCCAAGATTGCCAAGCATGGGTTTCTGATAAACCCCCCTCCTCCTCCTCCTCCTCCTCCTGTGCCTTAACATCGCCCTCAGCCGCTAGCTGGAAGCGTTGCAGCACTGGCGCGGGGAGGACGTCAGCAGGCGGTGCTAAAGCTCATCAGCTTGGGGCGACAGGAAGCACAGCGCCCCAGAGGTGAGGGACGCCATATTGCAGCAGACGGAGATGTGGCTGTCGCCGCTGCAGCTAGGACCAGGCATGGTCGTGTGCGATAACGGCCGTAACCTGGTGGCGGCTCTGGAGCTTGCCGAACTCAATCACGTACCATGCCTGGCCCATGTTTTTAATCTGGTAGTCCAAAAATTTCTAAAGACTTACCCCAACCTGGCAGAGCTACTGGTGAAAGTGCGGCGCTTGTGCGCTCACTTTCGGAAGTCAACTGTAGCTGCCTGCTAGTTTTAAAAAAACTCCAGCAACGCCTCCATTTGCCTGAACATCGGCTGTTGTGCGACCTGCCGACTCGCTGGAATTCCACCTATTCCATGTTGGCCAGGGTGGTGTGAGCAGCAGAGAGCATTGATGGAAGTACCAGATTATGAATCCACGCGTGCCTCCAACTCAGCTCCTCAGTTTGCCAACCACGAGTGGCCATGGATGGCAGACACATGCGATGTACTGCGTATCTTTGAGGAGTCCACCAAGAAGGTCAGCAGCGAGGACGCTATAGTGAGCCGTAAACCATCCTGCTCCTATGCGTCCTTAAAGAATCGCTCATCGCAATAAGGGAGAACGCATTGCACGCAGAGGAGACGGGGGTAGGAGGAGACGCAACGGAGCTACACAGTCAGACCACACTTTGTCTGCTTCACGGTGGCTAGTTGCAGGAGGAGGAGGATGAGGAGGAGGACGACGTGGAGGTGGCTGTGGAAGAGGAGGAGGATGCTGGCGGCGAGGGTAGCAGTCAGGCTGTGGTGCGTCCCATTTGGTTCAGCGTGGATGGGGCGGAGAGGAGGCGGAAGAGGAAGAGGAGGAAATGGCAAGTGATCCTTCTGGTGGGGGCAGTGAGGTCATGC
>ONZH01028224.1:0-36618 GCA_900303285.1 Rhinella marina | reverse complement strand
TGTCCTCCGAGGCGGCCCTCTGTGCGGCGCTCCAGGAGCGTTGTGCTGCGGAAGGTGTGGGGTGGCTGCGCTCCTTCTTGGAGAGCGTGGCCTCCGTGCCTTCTTCCTCTCCCCCTGCGGTCGCGCGGTCCTCCGGCGTTCAAGGCCAGCGGGGGGAGGAGAGTTCTGAGTGTAGTGCGGGGGGCAGACGGTCGGGTCGGCGGTCGCGTCCCCCCGCACGGCTAGGCCATAGTCCGCCGGCCCCATCTCCACATAGGGGGCCCGGCGTGGTTTCTCCTGCTGTAGGCCCTGGATTGGCTCCTCCCCTTCCTCCCGGGCACCGGCTTCCTGGCGCGCAGCTCAGTAGCGCGGGAAGATCAGTGTCCTCTGCAGGATTAATCATGGGAGCTCAGGCCAGCTCCGTTTCTAGTGATGCCCCCCCTACCCCCCCTCCTTCACAAGGGGTTGTGCTGGGGGTTGTGCCCCCGGCTGAGTTGGCCCCCAGTGCTGTTGGGGAGTCTGCTGGGGCGATCCCCCCCCCTTCCCCGGCTCCTATTGTTGTCCAGCCTGGTGTTCCCCCGGCTGACCTAGCCCCCCCTCCTTCTTCTGCACCTGTAGTGGCTATAGGCCCTCCTTCAGAGGGGTCACGCCGTCGCCGGCGGCGTTCTGAGTCTTCCTCATCCTCAGACTACAGGAGGCGTTCCCGTCGTCGGGCTAGGCGACGCCATTCCCGACGCCATTCCAGGGAGTCCGGTAGGAGCCGGCGTTCCAGGTCCTCCAGGTGGCGCTCCCCATCTTCGTCCGATGGATCGTCCAGCGCGCCGGGGGAGCCTGTGGTCCAGAGTGGCGGGAGTATGGTCCCCGGTCCATCCAGGGCCGCCAGCGTGGTGCCTGTGCCTGCGTCGTCGTCGGCTGTTCCTGCGACTGTGATCCCTCCTTCTCCGGTTCCTGTGGCTGCGGGTGAGTGCCCATACGTGGGGGCCTGGGGGGCTGGATCGGGTGGGCAGGATGTGCTGGCGACCCTCCGGGCGTTGGTGGATCGTTTGCAGTCCACTTCGCCGCAGACGGTCCCGGTTGCGTCTACGGGGGCCTCTAGGCCTCCGGTCGTCTTGGCTGGGGTTCATAAGGATGCTCTCTTCTGCGGTGTTAGTCCTTTGGGTTCGCACGTTGATGAACCGACAAAGGAAAAAATCTGGTCCAACCAGTATATTGACATTTGGTCACTGGTGTCCGTGGATCAGCACACTGTGGATAAGGAGCGCCGTTATCCTTCGGACAAGCCCTACGAAAGGAGGCCTAAGGTAGCTAAGACGATGAACAACTGGCTGCAGGCTTTTACTGTGTTGGGGTGTATCATGGGTCAGCGCCACCCTGACCGCTGCTCTGAGCTTTTTATATATCAGGATATTATTTACAATGCATATAAGGCTCATGGCGGCAGTGCATGGTGGCGTTATGATGAGGATTTCCGTAGACGGTTAGCTTTGCAGCCTGGTATTGGGTGGGGGGTCAAGGCAACGGATGTCTGGTTGAGGCTTATGACGGCTCCTCGGCCGCAGCCCTTTCTCGGCGCGGCCGCTGGCCCCGGCAATCAGCCTGCGCAGGGACCAGTGGCCGTCCGACGGCCCGGGGCATGCTGGTTATTTAACGAGGGCTATTGCAAATTTGCAGCCCTCTGCAAATACAAGCATGAGTGCTCCATCTGCGGGGCCCCGCACACTGCCACCCGTTGTTCCCGTTCTCCCGGAGGTAAGCCGCCAAAGTCTGCCGGTCAGGGTGATCCCAAGGACACCTGTGAGCGTGGAAGAGATGGGGCCATGGCTCGACAGGTACCCCAATAAGGCGGCGGCTAGCCTGTTGCGCGAGGGTTTTTCGGTGGGGTTTTTCATCCCTTTTGTGCTGAGCAGGTCCCCTGTTTTTGCGGGTAATTTAAAGTCGGCTAGGGAATTTCCTGAGGTCCTCCGGGAAAAAATTGCGAAGGAAGTTGCTTTGGGTAGGATTATGGGCCCTTTTACTGACGTTCCTTTTCCGAATTTGCGGGTTTCTCCATTGGGCGTGGTTCCCAAGAGGGAGCCGGGCAAGTTTCGCTTGATTCATCACCTCTCTCATCCCAAGGGTTCGTCAGTGAATGACGCGATTTCCCAGGAGGACGCTTCGGTTTCGTATGTGTCCTTTGATCAGGCGGTTCGCCTGGTTGGTGTTGCGGGTCGGGGCGCCCTCCTGGCTAAATCTGACATTGAATCGGCGTTTAGGCTTCTCCCGGTCCACCCCGATTGTTTCCACCTGTTGGGCTGTTTTGTGGACGGGGGTTATTATTTTGATACCTGCCTGCCTATGGGGTGTTCTATTTCATGTCATTATTTTGAATTGTTTGGTTCCTTTTTGGAGTGGGTGGTTCGGTTCGAATCTGGTTCTAGTTCCGTCATTCATTATTTAGATGATTTTTTGTTTGTGGCTCAGTCGGCTCAGGAGTGTCAGAGGCTTTTGGACACCTTTTTAGCTTTTATGTCCCGGTTTGGTGTTCCGGTTTCTGCTGAAAAGACGGAAGGTCCAGTCACCTGTTTGTCGTTTCTGGGTATCGAGATTGATTCGGTGGCCATGGTTTTTCGTTTGCCGGCGGACAAGCTGCAGCGGCTTCTACATCTGATTGATGGTTTCCTGGCAGTTAGGAAGGCTTCCCTTCACCAGTTTCAGTCCCTGTTGGGTTTGCTCTGCTTTGCTTGCCGCGTCATGCCCATGGGTAGGGTTTTTTCGCGACGGCTGTCGCTGGCCACTAAGGGTGTTTCAGTTCCTTCTCACCGTATTAGGGTTACTAAGTCTTTGAAGTTGGACCTATTGGTTTGGTGTGATTTTCTTCTCTCTTACAACGGCCGTACGTGTTACATGGCCCCAGAGCGGTCCAACGGGGATATCGAGTTGTTTTCTGATGCTTCCGGTTCCTGTGGTTTTGGGGTTGTTTTCGGTAAGCACTGGTGTTATTCTCCCTGGCCCCCCTCCTGGGTTTCCTCGGGCCTTTGCCGTAATTTAACGTTGCTTGAGCTCTTTCCTATTGTGGTGGCTGTTGAACTATGGGGGTCCAGGTTGTCTAACAGTCGAGTCTGCTTTTGGACGGACAATCTGTCGGTGGTGCATGGGGTTAATAGTCTGTCTTCTGCGTCTCTTCCGGTTTTGGCCTTGCTCCGGCACCTTGTTCTGAGATGTTTGGAGCATAATATATTTTTCCGGTCCCGGCATGTTCCGGGAGTTGAGAATGCTATGGCTGATGCTTTATCTCGTTGCAATTGGCAGATTTTTCGTTCCCTTCACCCGGAGGCGGACCCGGTTGGCCAGGATTGCCCGGCGTACCTGTGGGAGGTAGTGGACCGCAATTGATGGCCTTGGTCGGTGCTTCGGTTTCCCCGGCCACGTGGAGATCGCATGGTAAGGCGTGGGCGGGCTGGCTGGCGCTGGTGGGTTCCAGAAACGTGGCCAGTTCGTGTTCGGCCAGATTGGAGGTTACTGTGGAGTTCCTTCTGCAGCTGCGGGATGCGGGTTGCTCGGCGGCAGTTGCGCAGCGTCGTTTATCGGGCGTGGCCTTTTATTTTCACATGTTTAGCTGGCCTGACGTCACTAAGCATTTTTTGATTCGCCAGGCTTTGAAGGGTTGGAGGAAAGAAGGGGTTCGGGTGGACAAGAGGCGTCCGATTTCGTTTAGGCTGTTGGGTGACCTCATTTCGGCGTGCGCGCGCGTGTGCCGGTCGAAGTATGAGGTGGCGCTATTCGCGGCTGGTTTTAGCCTCGCTTTTTTTGGCGCATTGCGTATCGGGGAGTTGGTCCCGGCTTCGCGGACGCATTCCGGTGGTTTATTGTTTGAGGATATTTGTTTAGCCGCTGGTGCTTTGCGGATCCGTATTAGGCGTTCGAAAACGGATCAGTACGGGCGCGGGGCGTGGATTCCCCTGCTCCCGGTTTCGGGCCCGGTTTGCCCGGTCCAGTTGGTGACTGAGTACTCTTCCCTCCGGGTTCAGGGTTCACATTTCCTTGCTCACCAGGACGGGTCTCCGCTCACGAAGTTCCAGTTTCTGTCGGTATTTCGGGCCTGTTTGATCAGTGTGGGGGCCCCTCCTGGTGAATTTGGGACTCATTCATTTAGAATAGGGGCAGCGACGGAGGCTGCCAGGGCGGGTCTCCCGGACGCTGAGGTACAGAGGATAGGGAGATGGCGTTCTGGTTGTTTCGCCCGGTACATTAGGCCGGAGTTGCTGCTGTAAAAAAAAAAAAAAAAAAAAAAAAAAAAAAATTTGTTGTATTCTCTTGTTGCTCACTGTTTTTGTTTCTTCCTAGGTGTGATCCGCCCGACGGTGTGGGTGCTCGGGCACTCGTACGTGTTTTGGGCGGCTCAGAGAGCGGAATGCAGGCCGGGCGGCCGGACGCTGGGTTTCCATGGAGTGGAGGTCTTCTGGCGCGGCATAAGAGGACTTCGCTGGTCGCAGTTGCTGCCGGAGGTGGTCGACATTGGACGACGTTCCCATGGTCCGGTGGTTTTGGTGATCCACGCCGGGGGAAACGATCTGGGCTCCTCGAGCGTGGCGGAGTTGCTAACATTGATGCGGTCCGATATGGAGCGCTTTGCTGCTTTTTTCTCCGAGGTCATTTTAGTTTGGTCGGAGATTGTTCCCCGTTTGTTTTGGTTGGGGGCTCGGGAGGCGGGGTTTGTGGAAAAAGGCAGGCGCACTGTGAATGCGCGCATTTCGCGCTTTGTGCGTTCGCGGGGCGGAGTTGTGGTCAGGCATCGCCAGCTGGAAGGGGATAATCGTTCCCTCTTGAGGCCTGACGGGGTGCACTTGACGGAAATTGGATTAGATATTTTCTTGTCGGGCATCCAGGACGGGATAGAGCAGGCCCTCTGTTTGTTGGGTGGTGGTCGGAGCCCCGTGTGAGGGCGGGTCTCCTCCGTGGCGGTAATGGAGAATTAAAGATGGATGCGGATGGCGGAGGTGCCCGCTGTGGAGAACGGCGGTTGGCATAGCGCTCCGCTACTTGGATACGGTGTTCAGTTGTGCCGAGAAAGTTACAGTTTTAACGTTTGATATCTGCTGTGGCCGATCACCGCCCAATAAAGGAGAGGTTTAAGAGTATTTTGTTGTCCTGCCTCATGATTTAAAGCGGGGATGGGTAGCTCTGAGCATATCTAGTGAGGGGTGGAAGGAGAAGAGAAGAGTCGGCCATCTCCTCCTATCTGCAGTCTGGATGGGCCCCCGATGGTATAGAGAGGGGGCACAGGGACTGCGGATGCCCCCTTGCCCCTTCTTTGGGAATGGCCGGGTAAAAGGGGGACCTTCCACCCCCCTTTTTACCCCTGCTTGATGGTTAGCAGGGGAGACTAGGTTTGGCCGTGGGGTGCAAGGGGTTAACTGGACTTGGAGGGGAGGGTTTTGTAGGAGGGTTAGATTCCCTTACCTCCCCCCGTTGTTCCCGCCGGTTCTGGGCTCCTCCCTGGGTTATTTAGGCCCGGTCTCCACCCCCTCTCTTCCTCTTGGAAAGGAAGCGCGGTTTGTCCCGCCCGCCCCTTTTGGGGGTACGTTTTAGATGGAGTCGTTTATTTCCTGACGGTGTTTCTGTTCCAGGTTCTCTGGGTGTTCGTTTCAAGTCACAGCAGGCGGTAATGGAGAATTAAAGATGGATGCGGATGGCGGAGGTGCCCGCTGTGGAGAACGGCGGTTGGCATAGCGCTCCGCTACTTGGATACGGTGTTCAGTTGTGCCGAGAAAGTTACAGTTTTAACGTTTGATATCTGCTGTGGCCGATCACCGCCCAATAAAGGAGAGGTTTAAGAGTATTTTGTTGTCCTGCCTCATGATTTAAAGCGGGGATGGGTAGCTCTGAGCATATCTAGTGAGGGGTGGAAGGAGAAGAGAAGAGTCGGCCATCTCCTCCTATCTGCAGTCCCAGTAATCACAGGTGGAACCACAGACTGGCCTGATTCCCCAGATGATCCCAGATCCCAGATCCCACACAGACTGTGGTGCACTCTCCCCTGACACAGCATTATTACATAGAGTATCAGCAGTATTATTACTCAGAGTATCAGCAATATCATCAGACACATGAATGTCCTCACAGACTTCAGCAGTAGAGTCCTGCACAGCAGAGCCCTGAGTGCGCGTCTCAGGAATAGCAGACTGTTGTGCTGCTGCACCGCCACCTTCTGGCAGGAGTCCACAGTCTATCTGCACAGTGCTGCCCCCTGACGCCTGTGGTGACTGCACTGCTACTACAGGGTTACCTTCAGGTAAGAGTCCACTGTCCTCCTGCAGTGTGCCAGATGCTGGGACTTGTAGTACCATGCTAGGAACTGCTGCAGATGCCTGCTGATGCTGGACGCTTGCTTCTCCGCTGTACAAAGTTCCTTCTTTAAAGGAGAAACTTGCCGGCTGCAGTACAGGTTTTCCATGAGACTGCCGGGTGCCATCTTGGAAGGAGTCAAAACGCTGCTGGTTCCTATAGGTTTCTCCAACTGGTCCCAGTTGTTCCAGCACAGAGTCCATCTCCCTTACAGTGTCAGCAAGCTGTATGGCCAGGGAGCCCAGCTTGCGGTCATGTAGCTCCTGGCGGTCAGGGTTTGCTGCCTTCAGCTTGTACATACAGTCAATCTGTTTCTGAAGCTGCAGTTTCTCTTTCTTCAGAGTCTCCATCCTCCTGACCAGTGCTGGGATCTGCTCAGCCAGACAGAGCTCAGGTGCGCGCCCTCCCCCACTAGCAGTCTGTCCATTGCTGGGTACTGCAGGCTGTGGACTCACAGGATGACCTCTCACAGGTGTAGTATTGGTTCTGCTTGTATCCAGCCCAAGCCTCTGCACTGCTGGTGAAGAAACTTGTGGCTTTGGACTTGCTGTGGCTGCAGTCACTGCGGTGGGTGCACAATCTCCAGATTGGGGACCGGCTCCCAGGTTCTTTCCAGTGGCTGCACCTTGAAGCTTTCCTGCTTTTCCACCTTTGGTCTCCTCCACACCTTTTGCAACTTTTTTGCTGCTGCTCCCAGATCTTGTACGGTCGCTCTGTATCAGGACATTTTGTTGGATGTTTTGTTGGATTGTTTGTCTTTCCAAGGATGTTCTTCTCTGTCTGCATGGGGAAGGTGAGGGCTGCACACCTGCAGGCTGTAATGGAGTCTGCTTCATCTGCAAACTCTGCTGGCCTCCTGCTTCTGAGTATTCCTGCACTGTGGTTCTTGCTTCAGGACGCTGCACATTCACACTGGTCAGTGGATTCATCACACTCTTACTTACTGCTTCTTTCTTTTCTGCCATTTCTTTCTTTCCATCCTGGTTTCTTGCTGCACTGGAACTGCTGACAACTTGACTGGGACTGCTGACAACTTGACCGCCGACATTCTGAACATTCACTTTCTTAAAAGTAACTTTGGGATTTTCATCCACAGATTTAGAAGGCTGGGAATTGGTTCCCAGAATAGGCCTTGGAGCCTGGGATTTTCCTGGAGAGAATCCCTGCCCAGAATAGCTCCGCCCTGGGCTAGCTCCAGACATGAGGAGAACTACAGAGACACGTCCTCACCCTTAGGAGGCAGTATTATAGTAGTTATATTCTTGTACATAGGGAACAGTATTATAGTAGTTATATTCTTGTACATAGGAGCAGTATTATAGTAGTTATATTCTTGTACATAGGAGCAGTATTATATGTAGTTATATTCTTGTTAGCATAGGCAGCGTATTATAGTAGTTATATTCCTTGTACATAGGAGCAGGTATTAATAGTAGTTATATCTTGTACATGAGGACAGTCATTATAGTAGTTAATATTCTTGTACATAGGAGCAGTATTATAGTAAGTTATATCCCTTGTACATAGGAGCAAGTATTATAGTAGTTATATTCCTTGTATACATAGGAGGGCAGTATTATAGTGAGTTATAGTTCTTGTACATAGGAGCAGTATTATAGTAGTTATAGTTCTTGTACATAGGAGGCAGTATTATAGTAAGTTATATTCTTGTACATAGGAGCAGTATTTAGTAAGATATATTCTTGCACATAGGAGCAGTATTATAGTAGTTATATTCTTGTACATAGGAGCAGTATTATAAGTAGTTATATTCTTGTACATAGGAGCAGTATTATATAGTAGTTATATTCTTGTACATAGGAGCAGTATTATAGTAGTTATATTCTATTCTTGTACATAGGAGCAGTATTATAGTAGTTATATTCTTGTACATAGGAGCAGTATTATAGTAGTTATATTCTTGTACATAGGAGCAGTACATAGTATTATAGTAGTTATATTCTTGTACATAGGAGCAGTATTATAGTAGTTTATATTCTTGTACATAGGAGCAGTATTATAGTAGTTATATTCTTGTACATAGGAGCAGTATTATAGTAGTTATATTCTTTATTATAGTAGTACATAGGAGCAGTATTATAGTAGTTATATTCTTGTACATAGGAGCAGTATTTAGTATATTCTTGTACATAGGAGCAGTATTATAGTAGTTATATTCTTGTACATAGGAGCAGTATTATAGTGTTATATTCTTGTACATAGGTTAGCAGTATTATAGTAGTATATTCTGTACTAGGTAGCAGTATTATAGTATTATATCCTTGTACATAGGAGCAGTATTATAGTAGTTATATTCTTGTACATAGGGACCAGTATTATAGTGTTATATTCTGTACATAGGAGCAATATTATAGTATTAACATTTGTACATAGGCAGTATTATAGTAGTTATATTCTTGTACATAGGAGCAGTATTATAGTAGTTTATATTCTTGTACATAGAGCAGTATTATAGTAGTTATATTCTTGTACATAGGAGCAGTATTATAGTAGTTATATTCTTGTACATAGGAGCAGTATTATAGTAGTTATATCTTGTACATAGGAGCAGTATTATAGTAGTTATATTCTTGTACATAGGAGCAGTATTATAGTAGTTATATTCTTGTACATAGGAGCAGTATTATAGTAGTATATTCTTGTACATAGGAGCAGTATTATAGTAGTTATTTCTTGTACATAGGAGCAGTATTATAGTAGTTATATTCTTGTACATAGGAGCAGTATTATAGTAGTTATATTCTTGTACATAGGAGCAGTATTATAGTAGTTATATTCTTGTACATAGGAGCAGTATTATAGTAGTTATATTCTTGTACATAGGAGCAGTATTATAGTAGTTATATTCTTGTACATAGGAGGCAGTATTATAGTAGTTATATTCTTGTACATAGGAGCATATTATAGTAGTATATTCTTGTACATAGGAGCAGTATTATAGTAGTATATTCTTGTACATAGGAGCAGTATTACAAGTAGTTATATTCTGTACATAGGAGCAGTATTATAGTAGTTATATTCTTGTACATAGGAGCAGTATTATAGTAGTTATATTCTTGTACATAGGAGCAGTATTATAGTAGTTATATTCTTGACATAGGAGCAGTATTATAGTTAGTTATATTCTTGTACATAGGAGCAGTATTTACAGTAGTTTATATTCTTGTACATAGGAGCAGTATTATAGTAGTTATATTCTTGTACATAGGAGCAGTATTATAATAGTTATATTCTTGTACATAGGAGCAGTATTATAGTAGTTATATCTTGTACATAGGAGCAGTATTATAGTAGTTATATTCTTGTACATAGGAGCAGTATTATAGTAGTTATATTCTTGTTACATAGGAGCAGTATTATAGTAGTTATATTCTTGTACATAGGAGCAGTATTATAGTAGTTATATTCTTGTACATAGAGCAGTATTATAGTAGTTATATTCTTGTACATAGTATTATAGTAGTTATATTCTTGTACATAGGAGCAGTATTATAGTAGTTATATTCTTGTACATAGGAGCAGTATTATAGTAGTTATATTCTTGTACATAGGAGCAGTATTATAGTAGTTATATTCTTGTACATAGGAGCAGTATTATAGTAGTTATATTCTTGTACATAGGAGCAGTATTACAGTAGTTATATTCTTGTACATAGGAGCAGTATTACAGTAGTTATATTCTTGTACATAGGAGCAGTATTATAGTAGTTATATTCTTGTACATAGGAGCAGTATTATAGTAGTTATATTTTGTTTATAGGTGGCAGTCAATAGAAATGTTAGTAACTTTTTATATAATTAATATAGCAGCGTTTACTGTCATGAACGCTAACTGGACACAGGTATTACTATTTATTCGTGGCACTATTTGTAGCTATGTTGTTTACAGGGTTCTATCCTAGTGAGTGTAGTCCAGACCATATACAACCTTCCATATTAACCCCCATTTGTAAATCATGTGGTTTCTGGAATCTGCTGTTTCTGTCACCTGTCCTTGCAGCATCTGATTTTTTTGCAGACCGTATACGGAACCATTCATTTAAAAAAACGGAAATTACTCCATGTGCATTCTGTATGTCCGTCATCCATATTTTTTGTGGATTTAATATAATTTTTTTTTTATGATCTTTGTATACACATTAAAGCTTTATTATATTTTATGGGTACTGTTTTGGGCTTGTTGCTTCTTTGTAGGTTATTTGTAGTTTTTCAGCTGGTACCTTAGTTACTATAATAGATGTGGGTAGTGCTCAAGCACAGTGCACTTTACACCTGTGATTTAGGTGGTATTTGTGCTTTGGCCTGATTGTTTTTTTTTTTTTTTGTTTATAGTGAAGGGAGTTGCCCTTTAAGAGCTTACCTTGGTATCCTTACTTCCACATGTGTTGCTATCATTATAATGGAGTAACTCTCTGAGCAAGTGAGTCCCAAGTAATTAAAGTCCTTGACTCTCTCCTAGCGTTAAGCAGATTGCCATTCACTCGCTATACGGCAGACTCCTAGCAGCAGCGACGCTTCCAGCCTAAACAACATTAGAGTCACTTTTGTTTAATGCGAAAAGTATTTGCATGCCATAAAGATCTTCTCAGAGCTCTGATTAAATATCGCCAGGGAATAAAGTTAATGAGTCACATTCCAGACTAAAAAGAGCACAATGTGCGGCTTTGTTTCTGCGCTCGGCTCCTGCCAGCAGTCTGCAGTTTGCTGTAGGCATTGACAAGTTTAAACAGCTCACAGAAAGTTTACCTGTCAGCTGGTGGTCACCGCTTATCTCCCTAATGCCTCCCCGTTCTCCTGGATGCCACTGACCTCCCTCTTGCATAATTAGCGGCAGCAATGTGGAAGGTTTCAGGCACATTTCACTTTACCGCTGTAAATGAATCTTTAAAAAAAAAAAAAAAAAAAACCACACACACCGCTTTAAGGGCAAAAGGAGTTTCATGCGTATCACAGAGCAAATAGGAAAATGTAATCCAATCAAATTTCGAGTATCATATTGGAAATGTTAGCAAACATCCGGCTGGTTGTCTCCTTCACCCCACTATCATTTTTTTTTTTGTAATATCCCTGGTGGTTTAGGGCAGTGAAGGGGTTCATGGTGGCACCCTTGGTGGTCTAGGGCAGTAAAGGGTTACTAATAACATATTGACAGTGAAGGAATTAGATCATTATAGGTTAAAGAGGACTTTTCAACTGGGTTGGGGTTGATCCTGCCAATTTAATTGATACCTGTTTTGTGAAAATCCCTTGCGTTGTTTCTGCAAATGAGGGCTGCAGTTCATCCTGCGCTTGGCCAGCATTGGAAAACTGAAGTGTACAGAGAGGATAGGCCACGCCCCTCAGTTCACTAAAGTCTTAATTTGCATTAAAAATACAAATATTTTATCTTGGCAATGGGGTAACCGCTTTTCAGAAGACAGATAGCCGTTTCATCAGCAGGATCAACCCCACCAGACAGTATGCTTGGTTTAATACAGGGATGCTCAACCTGCAGCCCTCCAGCTGTTGTAAAACTACAACTCCCACCATGCCCTGCTGTTGGCTGATAGCTGTAGGCTGCCCGGGCATGCTGGGAGATGTAGTTTTGCAACAGCTGGAGGGCCGCAGGTTGGCCATCCCTGGTTTAGTAGGTTTGATCCTGCTGACCACTACTCTTTAAAGGAGTTTTCCAGTTACACAGATTGTGCTGCCATATATACCTCTAGAAATTATGTGTATCATCATATGTGGCCCCAGAGTTAGGGCTCATTCTCACGAATGTATTTTCTTTCCGTGCCCCTTCCATTTTTTTGCGGACCGTATACGAAACCATTCATTTCAATGGGTCCACAAAAAAACGCAACTTACTCTGTGTGCATTCCGTTTCCGTATGTTCGTTCCACAAAGTAGTAGAACATGTCCTATTATTGTCCGCATTACTGACAAGGATAGTACTGTTCTATTAGGGGCCAGCGGTTCCATTCCGCAAAATACAGAATGCATAAGGACGTCATCCGTTTTTTTTCCGGATACGTTTTTTTTCGGACAGCAAAATATATATGGTCGTGTGCATGAGCCCTTATACTGTGCTCCTCTATGTGTGCCCAGAGATAGACTGTGCAGCCATATAAACTGTACCATCATTTGTGACCCCAGGTATATACTGTTCTGCTATATGTGTACTCAGAGATATATTGTGCTGCTATATGTGTACTCAGAGATATACTGTGCTGCTATATGTGTACTCAGAGATATACTGTGCTGCTATATGTGTACTCAGAGATATACTGTGCTGCTATATGTGTACTCAGAGATATATTGTGCTGCTATATGTGTACTCAAAGATATATAGTGCTGCTAAATGTGTACTCAGAGATATTACTGTGGAGTGCTATAATGTGTATTCAGAGATATATTGGTGCTGCTATTATGTTGACTCAAGAGATATAATTGGTGCTGGCTATATGTTGTACTCAAGACGATATATAGTGCTGTACCCTAAATGTGTGACTCAGAGATATTCTGTCTGGTGCTATATGTGTAGCTCAGAGATTTATTGTGGCTGCTATATGTGTTTACTTCAGAGATAGACTGGTGCTGACTATATGTTGTACTCCGAGATATATTGTGCTGCTATAGTGTGTACTGCAGAGATAGACCTGTGCTGGCTATACTGTGTACTGCAAGAGATATACTGTGGTGCTTATTGTGTACTCCAGAGATATAGTTGATGCTGCTATAGTGTGGTACTCAGAGATTAGACTGTGCTTGCTATATCTGTGTACTCAGAGATATATTGTGCTGCTTATACTTGTTACTCAGAGATATATTGTGCTGCTAAATGTGTACTCAGAATATATTGTGCTGCTATATGTGTCTCAGAGATAGACTGTGCTGCTATAATGTGTGTACTCAGAGATAGCTGTCTGCTATATGTACTCAGAGATATACTGTTCTGCTATATGTGTACTCAGAGATATACTGTGCTGGCTATATGTGTACTCAGAGATAGACTGTGTGCTATACTGTGTACTCAGAGATATACTGTGCTCTATATGTGTACTCAGAGATATATTGTGCTGCTATATGTGTACTCAGAGATATATTGTGCTACTATATGTGTACTCAGAGATATACTGTGCTGCTATATGTGTACTCAGAGATATACCGTGCTGCTATATGTGTACCCAGAGATATATTGTGCTGCTATATGTGTACTCAGAGATATACCGTGCTGCTATATGTGTACTCAGAGATATATAGTGCTGCTATATGTGTACTCAGAGATATACTGTGCTGCTATATGTGTACTCAGAGATATACCGTGCTGCTATATGTGTACTCAGAGATATATTGTGCTGCTAAATGTGTACTCAGAGATATATTGTGCTGCTATATGTGTACTCAGAGATATACCATTCTGCTATATATGTACTCAGAGATATATTGTGCTGCTATATGTGTACTCAGATATATACTGTGCTGCTATATTTGTACTTAGAGATATATTGTGCTGCTATATGTGAACTCAGAGATAGACTGTGCTGCTATATGTGTACTCAGAGATATACCATTCTGCTATATATGTACTCAGAGATACATTGTGCTGCTATATGTGTACTCAGAGATATATTGTGCAGCTATATGTGTACTCAGAGATATACTGTGCTACTATATGTGTACTCAGAGATATACTGTTCTGCTATATGTGTACTCAGAGATATACTGTGCTGCTATATGTGTACTCAGAGATATATTGTGCTGCTATATGTGTACTCAGAGATATACCGTGCTGCTATATGTGTACTCAGAGATATACTGTGCTGCTATATGTGTACTCAGAGATAGACTGTGCTGCTATACGTGTACTTAGAGATATATTGTGCTGCTATATGTGTACTCAGACATATATTGTGCTGCTATATGTGTACTCAGAGATATATAGTGCTGCTATATGTGTACTCAGAGATATACCGTGCTACTATATGTGTACTTAGAGATATATTGTGCTGCTATATGTGTACTCAGAGATATACCGTGCTACCATATGTGTACTCAGAGATAGACTGTGCTGCTATATGTGTACTCAGAGATATACCGTGCTGCTATATGTGTACTCAGAGATATATTGTGCTGCTATATGTGTACTCAGAGATATATTGTGCTGCTATATGTGTACTCAGAGATATACCATGCTGCTATATGTGTACTCAGAGATATATTGTGCTGCTATATGTGTACTCAGAGATATACTGTGCTGCTATATGTGTACTCAGAGATAGACTGTGCTGCTATATGTGTACTCAGAGATATATTGTGCTGCTATATGTGTACTCAGAGATTATATGTGTACTCAGAGATATACTGTGCTGCTATATGTGTACTCAGAGATAGACTGTGCTGCTATATGTGTACTCAGAGATATACTGTGCTCTATATGTGTACTCAGAGATATATTGTGCTGCTATAATGTGTACTCAGAGATATATTGTTGTGCTGCTATATTGTGCTACTATATGTGTACTCAGAGATATACTGTGCTGCTATATGTGTACTCAGAGATATACCGTGCTGCTATATGTGTACCCAGAGATATACTGTGTGCTATATGTGCAGAGATATATTGTGCTGCTATATGTGTACTCAGAGATATACTGTGCTGCTATATGTCAGAGTACTCAGAGATATATTGTGCTGCTGCTATATGTGTACTCAGATATACTGTGCTGCTATATGTGTACTCAGAGTACTATAGGCTGCTATATGTGACTCTGCTATATGTGCTATATGTGTACTCAGAGATATACTGTGCTGCTATATGTGTACTCAGAGATATATTGTGCTGCTATATGTGTACTCAGAGATATACTGTGCTGCTATATGTGTACTCAGAGATATACTGTGCTGCTATATGTGTACTCAGAGATATATTGTGCTGCTATATGTGTACTCAGAGATATACTGTGCTGCTATATGTGTACTCAGAGATATACTGTGCTGCTATATGTGTACTCAGAGATATACTGTGCTGCTATATGTGTACTCAGAGATATACTGTGCTGCGCTATATGTGTACTCAGAGGATATAGTTTGTTGCTGCTATATGTGTACTCAGAGTACTTACTGTGCTGGCTATATGTGTACTCAGAGACTAGAACTGTGCTGCTATATGTGTACTCAGAGATATACTGTGCTGCCTATATTGGTGTACTCAGAGAATACTATTGGTGCCTGCTATATGTGTACTCAGAGATATATTGGTGCTGCTATATGTTGTACTCAGAGATAAACCTGTGCTGCTATATGTGTACTCCAGAGATATACTGTGCTGCTATATATGCTGTACTTAGAGATAAACTGTGCCTGCTATATGTGTACTCAGAGATATATTGTGCTGCTATATATGTACTCAGAGATAAACTGTGCTGCTATATGTGTACTCAGAGATATACCATTCTGCTATATGTGTACTCAGAGATATATTGTGCTGCTATATGTGTACTCAGAGATATACCATTCTTCTATATGTGTACTCAGAGATAAACTGTGCTGCTATATGTGTACTCAGAGATATATTGTGCTGCTATATATGTACTCAGAGATAAACTGTGCTGCTATATGTGTACTCAGAGATATACCATTCTGCTATATGTGTACTCAGAGATATATTGTGCTGCTATATGTGTACTCAGAGATATACCATTCTGCTATATGTGTACTCAGAGATATATTGTGCTGCTATATGTGTACTCAGAGATATACCATGCTGCCATATAATTATACTACTTTTTTTTGATACTTGAATGTAGTTCTCAACAGCAGAGACTCCAGTGATCCATGACGTTGGCCCATCAGGTGGAGTTCCCGGTAAGGATGGTCACATTACGGTAGGTTTTGTGACTGACATTAAGCAATAATTGCTTTTTCATGACCCCAGAAAGCTAATATCAAAAGCTGAATGTTCAGAGGTGCTCATAGTGGAATATGTAGATGGAGCCTGTACAGGACCGCGCGTAGTATGCACAGTATGTATGCAGATATGCTTGGAGGACATACAGGTATAGCAGTAGGCCTTCACCCCTCTGTGGGATCCCATGATGTGATTCGGCAGTGTGTGACACGCCTAAGACAAGTTCCCTTGACTGTTTCCCAATAAGAACCTTGAACTGGAAATGAATGACTTCTGGGACCTGCAGTTTTATCGAGAACGGAGCGGGGAAGGTGGCGGCCAGAGGACCCCGGATTCCTCCATGTCCGGCCACCATTAAGCATTCTACCAATAGTAGTGAATGGGATCACACCGTGCTTGCGCCACCATCGCTCCCATTAATTTCTATGGGGCTCACGGAAATAGCCGAGCCAGCGCTCTACTATTTTCAGTAGCCCCATAGAAATAAATAATTCTTGGTGTAGGTGCAGGTCCCAGAGCTGAGACAATGGGAGCATATCCTAGCGATATACCCCCTTTAAATAGGCCTTGAGACAAGACTCAGATATTAAATAAGCCAACACCTCATCTGCAGACAGCTGTTTCAGAGTGATTACCCCTCATCAGTGCAGATCCGAGAGTACTGGCTTAACTGGGTGACAGGCCTAGGTCAGGTTTGTGGGGGGGGGGGGGGCTACTATCTCTCCTTGGGGAGAGTGCCTTAATTGGTGTGAGGAGACTTTATAGGCCACACATGCTGAGAGCAATCACCCCGTAACAGCTGTCTGCAGATGAGGTGCTGACTTATTTAATTTCTGAGTCATGTCTCAAGGCCTATTTAAAGGGTATAACATTGACTTATAGGATAGCTGGCTTACATCTGGTGGCATCAGAGGTGGAGCTTGTTAAGAGCTCATTTGCATCCCTTTCTTCCCAGAATTCCAGAGGAGCATTTATGGCCTATAGGTCTCCCTACGCTGATTAAGGTGCTCTCTCCCCAAGGAGAGATAATGCACCCCAATTTCTATTTCTTCTCACGATCCTTTGTCTGGATGTAAGATAACGGGCTGCAGCAGAAGCCTTCCCATTTCTGTTCTGTCTGCAGCTGGCTTATTGCTCCTCAGCTGTTACTTAGCTGAAAATGGAACAGATCTGCAGGTTATCTCCTGTGTTCTCTGGAGGATTTCTACAGGACTTTTTATTTCCGCATCATTAAGAAAATCCTGCAGACTGTACAACAGCGGGGGCAAATATTATCTCCTATTCGCTTTGATGATTTGGTTCTAGGATTAATGTTACATAGTAACATAGTTTATAAGGCTGAAAAAAGACATCTGTCCATCCAATTTGGCCTGTTATCCTACAAGTTGATCCAAAGGAAGGCAAAAAACCCCTGTGAGGTAGAAGCCAATTTTCCTCACTTTAGGGGGAAAAAATTCCTTCCCGACTCCAATCAGACATCAGAATAACTCCCTGGATCAACGACCCCTCTCTAGTAACTATAACCTGTAATATTATTATCCTCCAGAAATACATCCAGGCCCCTCTTGAACTCTTATAGTGAACTTACCATCACCACCTCCTCAGGGAGAGAGTTCCATAGTCTCACTGCTCTTACCGTAAAGAATCCTCTTCTATGTTTGTGTACAAACCTTCTTTCCTCCAGACGCAGAGGATGTCCCCTCGTCACAGTCAAAGTCCTCGGGATAAATAGATGATGGGAGAGATCTCTGTACTGACCCCTGATATATTTATACATAGTTATTAGATCTCCCCTCAGTCGTCTTTTTTCTAAAGTGAATAACCTTAATTTTGATAATCTTTCTGGGTACTGTAGTCCACCCATTCCAGTTATTACTTTAGTTGCCCTCCTCTGAACCCTCTCCAGCTCTGCTATGTCTGCCTTGTTCACAGGAGCCCAGAACTGTACACAGTACTCCATGTGTGGTCTGACTAGTGATGTGTAAAGTGGCAGGACTATGTTCTCATCACGGGCATCTATGTCCCTTTTGATTCATCACATTATCTTATTGGCCTTGGCAGCAGCTGTCTGACACTGGTTTCTACAGCTTAGTTTGCTGTTCACTACAATTCCTAGGTCCTTTTCCATTTCAGTTACCCAATGTTTTACCATTTAGTATGTACTGGTGACTTGCATTATTCCTTCCCATATGCATAACCTTACATTTGTCAGTGTTAAAGGGGTTTTGCAGTTCTGTAAAAATGATGATCTATCCTCTGGATAGATCATCAGCATCTGATCGGCGGCGGTCCGAAACCCGGGACCCCCGCCAATCAGCTGTTTGAGAAGGCAGCGGCGCTGCAGGAGCACTGCAGCCTTCTCTGTGTTTACTGCGGCCCAGTGGCTTCACGACTAGTATCACTGGCCTGGGCGGGGCTAAACCTTGTTCACTTGAATGGAGTTTAGCCCCGCCCAGGCCAGTGATACTAGTCGTGACGTCACTGGGCCTGCGGTAAACACAGAGAAGGCCGCGGCGCTCCTGCAGCGCCGCTGCCTTCTCAAACAGCTGATCGGCGGGGTCCCGGGTGTCGGACCGCCGCCAATCAGATGCTGATGATCTATCCAGAGGATAGATCATCATTTTTAAAGAACCCCTTTAAACCTCATCTGACACTTCTCTGCCCAAGCCTCCAGTCTATATAGATCCTTTTAAGTAACAGTTCATTATAGTTTTTCAGACCTGACATTACATCCGTAATCATTAGCAGCTGACAACCATTATTATTTTTCATGCTGATTGACGCCAGGTTGTCACAGCCCCTGAGATTTGCTTTCCAGTAGCACCGTAGGGTGACGGTACCATACATATCGTAATCATCAACACTCACCTAAGTCTGTTTGCTACTACTATGAAGGTTTATGTCTGGTTGTCTTTTTTACTCCTTGTGTTGTAGGGGGCATCATTGAGCTGTCTGGGAAGATTATGACCAGCCACTACGAAGACTACGATTTCAATGTTTACTATATTGAAGGGTATGTAGTCATTGTTGCGGTAGGAAGTTTAACATTGCCTGGGGCAGACAATATGTTCTATCCTCTCACCTTATTGAGAGTTATGAAATTTTATATAGTATGGCTCAAAGCCAGTGATGTCATTTGGAGGCATGACATCACACATGGCACATTATTGATGGCATCTAAAGAGACAATGGCTGTTGTTCTTTGGAAAGTAACAGTTGCATCCAAGCCCTGGAGCTTAAAGGGTTCTGCCATCATTAATGTAAAAAATGAAAATCATACATCATCTAGCACATGACAATGTACCGCAGCTCTTTCCCTGTAACTTGTCACAGCGTCTAATGGTAGATGAGCATGTGCAGGATGGGACTGAGCATGTGCAGGATGGAACTGAGCATGTGCAGGATGGGACTGAGCATGTGCAGGATAGGACTGAGCATGTGCAGGATGGGACTGAGCATGTGCAGGATGGAACTGAGCATGTGCAGGATGGGACTGAGCATGTGCAGGATGGGTGTGAGCATGTGCAGGATGGGACTGAGCATGTGCAGGATGGAACTGAGCATGTGAAGGATGGAACTGAGCATGTGAAGGATGGAACTGAGCATGTGCAGGATGGAACTGAGCATGTGCAGGATGGAACTGAGCATGTGCAGGATGGAAGTGAGCATGTGCAAGGTGGAACTGAGCATGTGCAGGATGGAACTAATCATGTACAGGAAGGGACTGAGCATGTGCAGGACGGAACTGAGCATGTGCAGGACGGAACTGAGCATGTGCAGGATGGAACTGAGCATGTGAAGGATGGGACTGAGCATGTGCAACATGGAACTGAGCATGTGCAGATGGAACTAGCTGTGCAGATGGAACTGAGCTGTGCAAGATGGAACTGAGCATGTGCAGGATGGAACTGAGCTTGTGCAAGATGGAACTGAGCATGTGCAGGATGGAACTGAGCATGTGCTGGATGGGACTGAGCATGTGCAGGATGGGACTGAGCATGTGCAGGATGGGACTGAGCATGTGCAGGATGGGACTGAGCATGTGCAGGATGGAACTGAGCATGTACAGGATGGAACTGAGCATGTGCTGGATGGGACTGAGCATGTGCAGGATGGGACTGAGCATGTGCAGGATGGGACTGAGCATGTGCAGGATGGGACTGAGCATGTGCAGGATGGTACTTAGCATGTGCAGGATGGGACTGAGCATGTGCAGGATGGAACTGAGCATGTGCCGGATGGAACTGACCATGTGCAGGATGGAACTGAGCATGTGTAGGATGGAACTGAGCATGTGCAGGATGGACAGTGAAATAAGGAAAAGAACAAACAGCAGGTGGCGGTATACAGATACCTTTTATTGAATAACTTAGAGGCTATATCCTATTTTTTATTATATCTAGTGATGAGTGAATCAAAGTCCACGAAGTCCGGATTTCACGATTAGTTCGATTTGCTGTGAAGCCGAATTCCCTCGTGCTTAGCGGTAGCGAATCGATTTAACCTTAAAAAGTAGAGAAAAAAAAGCATACTCAGCTGCTCCATTTACTGGGCCGCCCGCCGCCATCTTGCTCGAAGTTCTTGGTCGAAATCCCATGCACTGTGAAGAATGATGTCACCACGCCGGCATCATGATGTCATCTTGGGCTGCACAAGATTTCGCAACAGACCTTCAAGCAAGATGGTGGCGGCTGGCACATCGTGAGCAAAAGGATCAGGTAAGTATGATTTTTAAAAAAAATTTACACTGTGTTATTGGATGCCACGATCTAAGCGATACATTGGTGGGGAGGGGGGGGGGGTTTGAGGCGTCACAATCCCCGTTCCCTGTCATTGCACCCACTACTTACAAAGAAATGTGCTTGGTGACAAAGTAATTAGTCACGAAACAAATTTTTTGGGAAAAATTCGGCAAAGAAGCTGAATGGGATTTTAAAATACTTTGCTCATCACTAATTATATCCAATTCTTTAGATCCAGGTGCTAGTTTGAATAATGTGAACTATTTTCCGTTGAAATACCCTTTTAAGGACAATAAGTGAACTCCTGTAATATTTAATATGATAACAATACGCCCCTGAGCCAGCGGGACAATGTTCACATCAGATCCAAACGTTAGTTTTATTTTAGGTTTATGTTGTTTTTAATGTGTTTTTTATTCTATTCACTTTTCATTACAGTCCTATAATTATGACATCTGAGCAGGACGGATGGACCTCCGTTTGCACATTGGTGGACAGGATCTCTGAAAACATGTAAGTTACAGCTCCACATTGACTAATGTGATTGCGCCTAGACCTGGTTGTAAAATGCGTCACATTTTTGCAAATCTTGGTGCGTCTAGTTTTGACTAATATCTACAGGAACTAGCCTGTGAGGGGGTGTGGCTTATCAGGAAGGGGTGTGACTTAATGGGTGGGGCATAGCCTAAGATGCAACATTTTGAACCAAGATTGCGCTGAAATTTTTACCCCAAATTCTTGCCAAAGTAAGCCAACCAATAGTTGAATATTGGGTATGAAGACAAAAGTGTCTGCACCAGATTTATCAAGAAGCCTGAGGCACATGTCTAGACTGTCTAGAGAATTAGTAAAACTGCCCCAGTATCTCCTGGATTATATCTTACCCCACTGTCACTATCCCTGATGCAGAGGGTCTGGAAAAAGATGAAGGAATTAGGCCGCTCCAATACTCCAATATCGACCTCCCCTCTTATCTAGGCCCTGAATTCTGGGCTTTTATTCTGTTTGCTTCCACCACTAGAGGGAGCTGAGGAGCTCACTGCATTCTGTTCATTCTAAAATCAAAATCTATACACGCCATACTGATGATCTGCCCTGTTGTCTCTTTATAGCTACCCCATAGAGGTGAAGGGCGAGAACGGAAGTCTCCGGTGCAGGACAGAGGGCAGTTACATTGGTAAGTAGTTACATACATGGGCATCAAAAATACCTCAAAAACTCTCTCTGTTCTAGTAATCTTGACTCTTGCTATCCTACTAGCTCCCAAGGCTAGCCGATATGGATAGCCTCATGTCAAGTCAAGTCTTGGAAATTCTCCATAAAATTGTCCATAGACGAGGCCTAATTTCATATTTGTCCTCACGGGAGAACCAATGTGAGAGAACGGGAGAACTATTACCCCGACGTAGACCATAGTTCCCTAATTTTTTTTAACCCTTTTCCACCTTTTTTCTCACCCATTATGGACACTTTGATTCTTCCTCCATTTTCTCTTGTAGTCTTCTTCCTTAGGATTAGGAAGGTGGTGGTGGTGATTAGGATGTTGCACCTTATGGATGGTGGCTCGGATAAAATGCTGCTGAATTTTTTATTTTTTTTTGTTAGTTTGACTAAAGGAAAGTCTGAGGGAGTCCCATGCCCAATGAAGTGACTAGTCTTCAGATTTTAAAGGGGTTTTCAATGGATTTTTTTTAAGAATACGGGTTAGAAGGGGTTAAAAATAAAAAAATCATTGCTCCATCGATCCCCTGCCACTGTTATTGTTGATGCTGCTTTGATTCCTGCTGTTCTTCACTTTCTTATCTCAACTCAACACACCTAAAATACCAGGTAAAGCCTGCTTAGCCAATTACTGACGGTAGCAATGACTCCACTCATTCTGTGATTGGCTAAGTGGACCTTTTTTGGCATGTCTGGCATGTTGAACCAGGACCGGAAGTGAAGAGCAGTGGGGACCGAAGTAGCCGCAGGATGGCAGTGGTTGAGGGTTCGGAGGTGGAGGTGAGTAAAGACTCTTTTTTATTTTTAACCCCTACTCATAGTCATAGCGGCTGTTGAGTTGACATTTTATTTTGGTCTCCTGGTTTTCCTGAAAGTTCTCCACCTTTAAAAGTGAGTTATATCGATTAATTTTCTAAGGCTAATTGATTAAAGGAGTTTTTCAGGAGTACAATACTGATGGCCTATCCTCAGGATAAGTTTTAATAATATCTGATTGTGCTGGTCTGACTCCTGGCAACCCCACCGATGAGGTGCTTGAAGAGGTTGCAGTGCTCCAGTGAGTGCTGCGGCCTCCTCACAGCTTAACAAACACAGCGCCGTACATTGTATAGTGGCTGTGCTTGGTACTGCAGCTCAGGCCCATTCACTTGAATAAGACTGAGTGCGCTTGGTCCATGTGATCGATGTATGTGATATCACTGGCCGAAGGCTCACCTGAGTGTTGTGGCTTCTTCAAACAGCGGATTGGGGGGGGCGGTGTCAGGACTCAGACCATCCTCTGATCAGATATTGATGACCTAGCCTGAGGTTGTGCCATCAATATCAAAATCCCGGATGATACCTTTAATGAGGACTACCTGATAATCTGACATCTATCACGAGTCTGGTGAGACTTCTCCACACCCCGTAATCAGCAGTACTCTGTGGGGAAACTGACACCAAGTGTTCAGTTCTCCTGCAGCGCCACCACAGGGGAACATAAGCATTACACTATACTAACTAAAGTCGTCATACTGTCTGATTAATCATGGCAATTCTGCATGTCCCCTCCATAGCTAGAGATACTCTTGTATCCACACTCCACTCTGTATAATAAATACAAGAACTCCTCTGCATTGCCTAATACAGGAACCTCATGGGCGGGGCTAATGGGATTGCTCTTTATCTACAGTATTGTGGAATATATGATATATAAACGTCAACAGATTATTAACAGAGTTGTCCAGGTTTAGAATAATAGATCTTCTTTCTCTAGAAACAGTGCCTCTCTTACCTACAGTTGTGTCTGTCATTGTAGCTTATGTCCTTTCACATGAATGGGGGATTTCTGCAGTACCAGACACGTCCTGTGAAGGAGAGTGGCGCCGATGCTGAAAAAAAATCTCTTTATCTAATCCAGGACCACAACTGTAATAATGTCTCCTGTTTCCCTCCATACAGGTTCACAGAACCTCACATTTTCCATATTCAACAAAGGAAAGTATGTTTATCCGTTATAATATAGAAGTTTCTTCTCTTAAAGGGGTTGTCTCATCTTGCCTAATGGGGGCATATCGCTAGGATATGCCCCCATTGTCTTATAGGTGCGGGTCCCACCGTTGGGACCCGCACCTATATCGAGAACGGGGCCCCGCAAGGTGGTGGCTGGAGGACTCCGGTCCGGCCACCACCAAGCCGGCTCCCCATAGAAATGAATGGGAGCGCACCGCGCTTGCGCGGCCACCGCTCCTATTCATTTCTATGGAGCCGACGGAAATAGCCGAGCCAGCGCTCGGCTATCTTCGCCGGCCACATTGAAAATGAATGGAGGCGGCTGCGCATGCGCAGTGCGCCCCCGTTCGCTTTCGGGGCCCCGTTCTCGATATAGGTGCGGGTCCCAGCGGTGGGACCCGCACCTATAAGACAATGGGGGCATATCCTAGCGATATGCCCCCATTAGGCAAGATGAGACAACCCCTTTAAGACAAAAGGTTTTTTTATGAAAGTAGTCTTGAGAATGAGTAGGCTTGTTTTCTCTATATATGTGCAGGCACTCCAAGTGATATAAATTTTAGAATAAGTCTGTCATACTTTATAAAAATCTAAAGGGGTTGTCTTATTATAAAATTAGTCATTTATTTCCCCAAAAATTTAGTTGAATGAGACTAACCTGCAATACCAAACACAGCCATGCCTAAGAGTGGCGCTGTTTCTTAAAAAAAAAAGCAGTCCTTTTTACAGAATTTTCTTGAGCCCACTATATTCATATTCGCATACACACACATTATGTCCACAAAATTCTCTAAGAGTTTATTTGTTGTTGCTGTTGACGGATCCTGTGGCATCATTTTTTTTGCATTATGGCTTTTGTGAATAATCAAGACATGACCCTGTGAAAATTCGCAGTAACAAGCCATTATGGACTCCAAGTGATGAACAAAGACACAGGATAAGAATAACGAATCAGTCAACAGGAGCTTGATGGTGGTTTCCTAAAAAAAAAAAAACCTGAATATTATATTATCCTTATCTTGGTATTGCCATGTGCACGAATATTTTGCATGTTCCAATAGAAGTTCCCCTAAAGCTCAGAAATGTTTGCGTTTCTTATTGTCGCTGAGAGATCTCTCTGTGTGAACAGGTCCATAGTGAGCAGAGACGCCTGGAGCATCAGTGCAAAACAAGAACTATTTCTATATCAAACATTCTCAGGTACAGCTCTACTTTTTGATTTTATTCCTAATACTTATGGTTTAGGCAACGTCTACTTCTTAGCATGGAGTTTGAGTTGTTGAGTCATGGAGGCCAAATTAAAGGAGAAAAGCTCAAGAAGGTTGACAATCTGATGATAAAAACTTGATTTGATCTAATATTTATAAACTCCCTGCGAAGGCATGCCTGTGGTCACCACTAGAGGGAGCTTACAGCATACTGATTTATTATTGAGTTCAATGTATAACAGTATGCAGTTAGCGCCTAAGCTCCCCCTAGTGGTGGCTGTGTGCAGCTAGAATTCTGTTCTATTCTAATTCTATGTCTATACAGGAGATTTGGAGCTCTGATCCCCTAGATAGATGTATTATAGAGAATTATATAGGTAATAATAAATAAGGAAATAATGCTAAAAGCAAAATATTTGTGTTTTTATTTAGTTCAGAACTAGAGATGAGCGAGTAGTGAAATATTCGAAAGTTCGAAATTCGATTCGAATAGACTGCGAAATTCGACTATTCGACCGGATATCGAATCCCATTAAAGTCTATGGGAAAAAAATGCTCGCCACTTGGAAATCTCAATTCGACCACTTGGAGGTCACCAAGTCCACCCTGGAACCTCAGAAAAGGATGCCAACACTGCTGGAATGCAACTGGGACAGCAGGGGAAGCATGTCTGGGTGCATATAACGCGCCCAAGTCGCACTATCACAGCCTCTCAACAATACACTCCAAACACAATCTAACCTCTCTGTAAAGTGAGACCATACAAGGAAACCTTCTTTCCTCTACATTGCCATGGACCCCAAGCCAAACTAGACAAAAAAGAAGATAAAATTCTGCACCCCTTAAAATCACGTTGCCTATGACAACCACAGATGGCATAAGCAAAGGGGAAAGCAAATAGACCCCACCCCTAATTGTCATTGTGTGTGTGAGATGTGGTCAGACATGTCTTCTTTAAAATGTAAAAACAACTCAAACACATGCAGAAGCCTTAAAATGCCCAAATTGTTGGCGCTTGAGATGTCAGTCACCCGACCTGGCCCAGTGTCATGTCTAGCAGGTAAAGCAGTGGGGATGTTGAGGGATGCGTAGGACCGCAAAAGGCAGGAAGAGGCCGTGGGCTGGCCAGAGGCTCATGGAAAATTTTGTGGCGGCCCAAGAGGTGACACCTCTTAAAAATTATGTGGAGGCCCAAGAGGTGAGACCTCTTAAAAATTATGTGGAGGCCCAAGAGGTGAGACCTGTTAAACATTTTGTGGAGGCCCAAGAGGTGAGACGTATTAAAAATTATGTGGAGGCCCAAGAGGGGAGACCTCTTAAAAATTATGTGGAGGCCCAAGAGGTGAGACCTGTTAAACATTTTGTGGAGGCCCAAGAGTTGAGACGTATTAAAAATTATGTGGAGGCCCAAGAGGGGAGACCCGTTAAAAATTATGTGGAGGCCCAAGAGGTGACACCTCTTAAAAATTATGTGGAGGCCCAAGAGGTGAGACCTCTTAAAAATTATGTGGAGGCCCAAAGAGGTGAGACCTCTTAAAAATTATGTGGAGGCCCAAGAGGTGAGACCTCTTAAACATTTTGTGGAGGCCCAAGAGGTGACACCTCTTAAAAATTATGTGGAGGCCCAAGAGGTGAGACCTCTTAAAAATTATGTGGAGGCCCAAGAGGTGAGACCTCTTAAACATTTTGTGGAGGCCCAAGAGGTGAGACCTCTTAAACATTTTTGTGGAGGCCCAAGAGGTGAGACCTCTTAAAAATTATGTGGAGGCCCAAGAGGTGAGACCTGTTAAAGATTTTGTGGAGGCCCAAGAGGTGAGACGTATTAAAAATTATGTGGAGGCCCAAGAGGGGAGACCTGTTAAAGATTTTGTGGAGGCCCAAGAGGTGAGACGTATTAAAAATTATGTGGAGGCCCAAGAGGGGAGACCTGTTAAAGATTTTGTGGAGGCCCAAGAGGTGAGACGTATTAAAAATTATGTGGAGGCCCAAGAGGGGAGACCTGTTAAAGATTTTGTGGAGGCCCAAGAGGTGAGACGTATTAAAAATTATGTGGAGGCCCAAGAGGGGAGACCCGTTAAAAATTATGTGGAGGCCCAAGAGGTGACACCTCTTAAAAATTATGTGGAGGCCCAAGAGGTGAGACCTGTTAAAGATTTTGTGGAGGCCCAAGAGGTGAGACGTATTAAAAATTATGTGGAGGCCCAAGAGGGGAGACCTGTTAAAGATTTTGTGGAGGCCCAAGAGGTGAGACGTATTAAAAATTATGTGGAGGCCCAAGAGGGGAGACCCGTTAAAAATTATGTGGAGGCCCAAGAGGTGAGACCTCTTAAAAATTATGTGGAGGCCCAAGAGGTGAGACCTGTTAAAGATTTTGTGGAGGCCCAAGAGGTGAGACGTATTAAAAATTATGTGGAGGCCCAAGAGGGGAGACCTGTTAAAGATTTTGTGGAGGCCCAAGAGGTGAGACGTATTAAAAAATTATGTGGAGGCCCAAGAGGTGAGACCTGTTAAACATTTTGTGGAGGCCCAAGAGGTGAGACGTATTAAAAATTATGTGGAGGCCCAAGAGGGGAGACCTGTTAAAGATTTTGTGGAGGCCCAAGAGGTGAGACGTATTAAAAATTATGTGGAGGCCCAAGAGGGGAGACCCGTTAAAAATTATGTGGAGGCCCAAGAGGTGACACCTCTTAAAAATTATGTGGAGGCCCAAGAGGTGAGACCTGTTAAAGATTTTGTGGAGGCCCAAGAGGTGAGACGTATTAAAATTATGTGGAGGCCCAAGAGGGGAGACCTGTTAAAGATTTTGTGGAGGCCCAAGAGGTGAGACGTATTAAAAATTATGTGGAGGCCCAAGAGGGGAGACCCGTTAAAAATTATGTGGAGGCCCAAGAGGTGAGACCTGTTAAACATTTTGTGGAGGCCCAAGAGGTGAGACGTATTAAAAATTATGTGGAGGCCCAAGAGGGGAGACCTCTTAAAAATTATGTGGAGGCCCAAGAGGTGAGACCTGTTAAACATTTTGTGGAGGCCCAAGAGGCCCAATTTTTCTGATTTACGGACCAATTCTACGGCGGTTAAGGAGGAGGAGGAGGAGGTGGAGGAGGAAATGGCACTTCATACACATGGCACTTCACTTTTGGCTGCTTTCCACTGTTGGAGAAGCAAAGTCCGGGTCAATCCACTTGCTGTTCATTTTGATTAGCGTCAGCCTGTCGGCACTGTCGGTTGACAGGCGGCTGCGCTTATCGGTGATAATGCCCCCGGCAGCGCGGAACACCCTTTCTGATAGCACGCTGGCGGCAGGGCAGGCAAGCACCTCCAAGGCGTACAGGGACAGTTCCAGCCACGTGTCCAACTTGGATTGCGAAGACCCAGTACAGTTTGTTCTCCACTATCCGGACAACACGTGTGTCCCGGGAAAAGCAGCCCAGCATGAAGTCAGCCATGTGTGCCAGACTCTGAATAGGTATGACGTCACTGCCCCCACCAGAAGGATCACTTGCCATTTCCTCCTCTTCCTCTTCCGCCTCCTCTCCGCCCCATCCGCGCTGAACCAATGGGACGCGCACAGCCTGACTGCTACCCTCGCCGCCAGCATCCTCCTCCTCTTCCACAGCCACCTCCACGTCGTCCTCCTCCTCCTCATCCTCCTCCTCCTGCAACTGCCACCGTGAAGCAGAGAAAAGTGTGGTCTGACTGTGTAGCTCCGTTGCGTCTCCTCCTGCCCCCGTCTCCTCTGTGTGCAATGCGTTCTCCCTTATTGCGATGAGGGATTCTTTAAGGACGCATAGGAGCGGGATGGTTACGCTCGGCCCTGCTGGCTGTGGCCTCACTTCTCTGTCTGAACTGTCCTCTGCCTGTGGACATCCCTCTGCCTGTGGACATCCCTCTGCCTGTGGACATCCCTCTGCCTGTGGACATCCCTCTGCCTGTGGACATCCCTCTGCCTGTGGACATGCCTCTGCCTGTGGACATCCCTCTGCCTGTGGACATTCCTCTGCCTGTGGACATCCCTCTGCCTCTTGCTGCCTTTTCGGTGCTGCGCAGACCACCACCTCTCCACTGCTTTCCTCGCTGGACATCACCCTGGACCGGGTCAGTATCGGACAGTACAAAGCGGTGGTACATTTCATACTCCAGCCGTGGCCTGTTTTCATTCTCCCAATGCCTTGAGACATGTACTGAATGTAAATGAAGGTGTTTGTAATCGCGTCTCTCTGTGACAATAGCTCGATACTATCAACTGCCAATTTTATTTTTAACTTTTTTTTTTTTTTAGCGAACAGTTTTTTTCAACTTACTGATGTTTTCCAGTCTCTGTTTGGAAACTTTCTATGACTTTTCTCGTACTGGGTGCATTTGGTATAAATATGCAGAGAGTTATTTATGGTTTAATCGCAGAACGATGCAAAGGGAAAGCGTCGTCTAAAGGAGAATCATTTACCTCAGATAATTCAACCAGCAACTATGGCCCCCAACAGCATTTCCGCGCCCCCCGTCCTCGTCCACGTCCTATTCCGCTAGCCCCCTCCGCATTTTATTTTTTTTTGGTTACAATATTTTGCCTTCACAGCCGTGAAATAATTTTGCAAGAGAACGCACAGTACAGTTGCCAATTATAAGGCCTAATATTTTAGAGTTCAAGGTACACAGCCGTGTACTAACTTTTCAGACGGTGGGTATTAACACCAGGTATTTAAAGAATTTTGCAAGAGAACGCACAGTACAGTTGCCAATTATAAGGCCTAATATTTTTATAGTATAATTATGTGGATGCCCAAGAGGTGAGACCTGTTAAAAATTTTGTGGAGGCCCAAGAGGTGAGCCATAAATATATACATTTTTCTTATTTACGGAGCAATTCTACGGCGGTTAAGGAGGAGGAGGAGGTGGAGGAGGAAATGGCACTTCATACAGATGGCACTTCACTTTTGGCTGCTTTCTCCACTGTAACCTCTTAAACCTTGTTGTGGAGGCCCAAAAGGTGAGACCTGTTAAAAATTATTGTGGAGGCCCAATAGGGTGAGACCTGTTAAACATTTTGTGGAGCCCAAGAGCGTGAGACCTGTTAAACCCATTATTGTGGAGGCCCAAGAGGTGAGACCTGTTAAAACATTTTGTGGAGGCCCAAGAGGTGAGACCTGTAAAAATTATGTGGATGCCCAAGAGGTGGACCTGTTAAAAATTATGAGGAGGCCCAAGAGGTGGAGACCTCTTAAACTATTTGTGGAGGCTTTGTGGAGACCCAAGAGGTGAGACCCGTTAAAAATTATGTGGAGGCCCAAGAGGTGAGACCTGTTAAACATTTTGTGGAGGACCCAAGAGGTGAGACCTGTTAAAAATTATGTGGAGGCCCAAAGAGGTGAGACCTGTTAAAAATTATGTGGAGGCCCAAGAGGTGAGACCTGTTAAAAATTTTGTGGAGGCCCAAGAGGTGAGCCATAAATATATACATTTTTCTTATTTACGGAGCAATTCTACGGCGGTTAAGGAGGAGGAGGAGGAGGAGGTGGAGGAGGAAATGGCACTTCATACAGATGGCACTTCACTTTTGGCTGCTTTCCACTGTTAACCTCTTAAACCTTTTGTGGAGGCCCAAAGGTGAGACCTGTTAAAAATTATGTGGAGGCCCAAGAGGTGAGACCTGTTAAAACATTTTGTGGAGGCCCAAGAGGTGAGACCTGTTAAAAATTATGTGGAGGCCCAAGAGGTGAGACCTGTTAAACATTTTGTGGAGGCCCAAGAGGTGAGACCTGTTAAACATTTTGTGGAGGCCCAAGAGGTGAGACCTGTTTAAACATTTTGTGGAGGCCCAAGAGGTGAGACCTGTTAAACATTTTGTGGAGGCCCAAGAGGTGAGACCTGTTAAACATTTTGTGGAGGCCCAAGAGGTGAGACCTGTTAAAAATTATGTGGAGGCCCAAGAGGTGAGACCTGTTAAACATTTTGTGGAGGCCCAAGAGGTGAGACCTCTTTAAACATTTGTGGAGGCCCAAGAGGTGAGACCGGTTAAAAATTATGTTGAGGCCCAAGAGGTGAGACCGGTTAAAAATTATGAGAGGCCCAAGAGGTGAGACCTGTTAAAAATTATGAGGAGGCCCAAGAGGTGAGACCTCTTAAACATTTTGTGGAGGCCCAAGAGGTGAGCCATAAATATATAAAATTTTTCTTATTTACGGAGCAATTCTACGGCGGTTAGGAGGAGGAGGAGGAGGTGGAGGAGGAAATGGCACTTCATACAGATGGCACTTCACTTTTGGCTGCTTTCCACGGTTTGGAGAAGCAAAGTCCGGGTCAATCCACTTGCTGTTCATTTTGAATTAGCGTCAGCCTGTCGGCACTGTCGGTTGACAGGCGGCTGCGCTTATCGGTTATAATGCCCCCGGCTGCGCTGAACACCCTTTCTGATAGCACGCTGGCGGCAGGGCAGGCAAGCACCTCCAAGGCGTACAGGGACAGTTCCAGCCAACGTGTCCAACTTGGAGACCAGTAAGTGTAGGACGCCGAGGGATCGGGGAGGACAGGGTTACGGTCTGCCAGGTACTCCGCAACATCCGCCGATACTTGTCCCTCCTGCTGATAGCGGGCCCCGCAGTGATGGAAGTTGCACGAGGGGGTGCCATGAACGTGTCCCACACCTTGGAGAGTGTTCCCCTGGTGGCTGTGGGCCTGATGGATGTTGTGGGACTCTGGGAGACCCCTCTCCTCTCTGCCGCCAGCGATGGTGGGTGGGAAAATCTCCATCATGTTCTGCACGAGTTCCCTCTGGTATTCCAGCAATCGATTCGTCCTCTCCTCTACCGGAATAAAAGAGGAGACGTTATCTTTATACCGGGGGTCCAGGAGTGACGAAGACCCAGTACAGTTTGTTCTCCACTCTCCGGACAACACGTGTGTCCGGGAAAAGCAGCCCAGCATGAAGTCAGCCCATGTGGTGCCAGACTCTGAATAGGCATGACCTCACTGCCCCCACCAGAAGGATCACTTGCCATTTTCCTCCTCTTCCTCTTCCGCCTCCTCTCCGCCCCATCCGCGCTGAAACCAATGGACGCACACAGCCTGACTGCTACCCTCGCCGCCAGCATCCTCCTCCTCTTCCACAGCCACCTCCACGTCGTCCTCCTCCTCCTCATCCTCCTCCTCCTGCAACTGCCACCGTGAAGCAGACAAAAGTGTGGTCTGACTGTGTAGCTCCGTTGCGTCTCCTCCTACCCCCGTCTCCTCTGCGTGCAATGCGTTCTCCCTTATTGCGATGAGCGATTCTTTAAGGACGCCTAGGAGCGGAATGGTTACGCTCACTATAGCGTCCTCGCTGCTGACCTTCTTGGTGGACTCCTCAAAGATACGCAGTACATCGCATATGTCTGCCATCCATGGCCACTCGTGGTTGGCAAACTGAGGGAGCTGAGTTGGAGGCACGCGTGATTCATTATCTGGTACTCCATCAATGCTCTCTGCTGCTCACACACCCTGGCCAACATGGAATAGGTGGAATTCCAGCGAGTCGGCAGGTCGCACAACAGCCGATGTTGAGGCAAATGGAGGCGTTGCTGGAGTTTTTTTTAAGCTAGCAGCAGCTACAGTTGACTTCCGAAAGTGAGCGCACAAGCGCCGCACTTTCACCAGTAGCTCTGCCAGGTTGGGGTAAGTCTTCAGAAATTTTTGGACTACCAGATTAAAAACGTGGGCCAGGCATGGGTACGTGATTGAGTTCGGGCAAGCTCCAGAGCCGCCACCCAGGTTACGGCCGTTATCGCACACGACCATGCCTGGTCCTAGCTGCAGCGGCGACAGCCACATCTCCGTCTGCTGCAATATGGCGTCCCTCACCTCTGGGGCGCTGTGCTTCCTGTCGCCCAAGCTGATGAGCTTTAGCACCGCCTGCTGACGTCTCCCCGCGCCAGTGCTGCAACGCTTCCAGCTAGCGGCTGAGGGAGATGTTAAGGCACAGGAGGAGGAGGAGGAGGAGGAGGAGGAGGGGGGTTTATCAGAACCCATGCTGGCAATCTTGGGCGGGGGGTGGTAGTAGGCCGTCTCTGTTTGCGACCCCGTCCCCGCCTCCACTACATTCACCCAGTGTGCCGTCAGAGAAATGTATCGTCCCTGGCCGCAAGCGCTTGTCCATGAGTCGGTGGTCAAGTGGACCTTTGCGCTGACTGCGTACCTCAGGGCCCGCCTGATGTTACGCGACACGTGCTGGTGCAGGGCGGGGACGGCACTCCGGGAAAAGTAGTGGCGGCTAGGGACGGAATAGCGAGGGTGCGGCAGCCGCCATCAGGTCGCGGAAGGCCTGCGTCTCCACAAGCCTAAACGGCAACATCTCCAGGGCCAGCAGTTTGGAGATGTGGCAGTTTAAGGCTTGGGCTTGGGGGTGACTCGAGGCGTACTTCCGCCTGCGGTCGAACGCCTGCGAGATGGACAGTTGTTGGGACGAGGAGTGTGAAGGTGCAGGCGAAGAGGCGGGGGAAGGGGAGGCTGAAGGAGAAGGCCCCAAAGTAGCAGAGGCAGAGGCAGATGTGGAGGTGTCCTGGCTGGAGGTCTGGACCGCAGTGGCAGCACACAACAAAGGGGAAGAGGCAGTGGCAGCAAGACCGGGCGCAGTTTGTATTGCGTTTGCTCTCTCCCACTCAGCCCAGTGCTTGAATTCCAAGTGACGCCGCATGCCTGAGGTGGTCAGATTGCTCTTCTCAGAGCCCCTACTCAGTTTTGAGTGGCAGAGTGTGCAAACCGCGCTCAGTTTGTCATCCGCACAAACATTAAAATATCTCCACACACCACAGAAGTACGAGGCCTCGATGGGGGAGCTTCGCGCGACTGGCCGCTGGCGGGAACAGCTTCGGCCCTGCTGGCTGTGGCCTCACTCTCTGTCTGGAACTGTCCTCTGCCTGTGGCCACCTCTGCCTGGCCTCTGCCTGTGGACATCCCTCTGCCTGTGGACATCCCCCTGCTCATCCCCCCTGGTGCCTCTGCTCTTGCTGCCTTTTTCGGTGCTGCGCAGACCACCACCTCTCCACTGCTTTCCTCGCTGGACATCACCCCTGGCCAAGTGGGGTCGGTCATTTCGTCATCCACCAGCTCCTCTTCCACTTCCTCACTCTGCTCCTCCTCCTGCCCACTGGACATTCCAACAGCCTCCCTTGATGGCAACTGCGTCTCATCATCATCATCGCTCATGATAACAGATGCTGGCTCAGGGTCCACATCAGCAGGAGATGGCGAAAACTCCAGTGTTTGGGCATCACTACAAACAAATTCCTCTGCTAGCTCCTGGGATTCTTCCGGCACATCTGAAAAAGGACCCGAAAAGAGCTCCTGGGAGGGGTCAAGGGTGGGATGACTCTGTTGGCCAGGTGTGGAGGAAGGAGGGTCAGAGTGAGACTGTGTGGATGACTGGCTGGTGGACAACTGTGTGGAAGCGCTATCGGCTATCCATTGCACCACCTGTTCAACCTGCTCAGGCCTCAACAGCGGTGTAACCCGCCCCCTGCTTAACTGTCCCATAAAGGCAGGGATTCTGGATGAGCGGGATCCTGGCTGATCCTCACCAGCACACATTGTATCCCCACTGGCTTCAACAAGGCCCCCAACAGCATTTCCGCGCCCCCGTCTCGTCCACGTCCACGTCCTATTCCGCTAGCCCCCCTCCGCATTTTATTTTTTTTTTGTTGCAAATACAATATTTGGGTATATAATTAGGTATGTGAAATACTTTAGCAAGAGAACGCACAGTACAGTGGCCTATTAAAAGGCCTAGATATTGTATATTTCAAAGTACACAGCCGTGTAGTAACTGAACAGACGGTGGGTATTTACACCAGGTATGTGAGATAATTTAACAAGAGAACGCACAGTACAGTGGCCTATTAAAATGGCCTAGATATTGTATATTTCAAAGTACACAGCCGTGTAGTAACTGAACAGACGGTGGGTATTTACACACCAGGTATGTGAGATAATTTAACAAGAGAACGCACAGTACAGTGGCCTATTAAAATGGCCTAGATATTGTATATTTCAAAGTACAAAGCCGTGTAGTAACTGAACAGACGGTGGGTATTTACACCAGGTATGTGAGATAATTTAACAAGAGAACGCACAGTACAGTGGCCTATTAAAATGGCCTAGATATTGTATATTTCAAAGTACAAAGCCGTGTGTAGTAACTGAACAGACGGTGGGTATTTACACCAGGTATGTGAGATAATTTAACAAGAGAACGCACAGTACAGTGGCCTATTAAAATGGCCTAGATATTGTATATTTCAAAGTACACAGCCGTGTAGTAACTGAACAGACGGTGGGTATTTACACCAGGTATGTGAGATAATTTAACAAGAGAACGCACAGTACAGTGGCCTATTAAATGGCCTAGATATTGTATATTTCAAAGTACAAAGCCGTGTAGTAACTGAACAGACGGTGGGTATTTACACCAGGTATGTGAGATAATTTAACAAGAGAACGCACAGTACAGTGGCCTATTAAAATGGCCTAGATATTGTATATTTCAAAGTACACAGCCGTGTAGTAACTGAACAGACGGTGGGTATTTACACCAGGTATGTGAGATAATTTAAGCAAGAGAACGCACAGTACAGTGGCCTATTAAAATGGCCTAGATATTGTATATTTCAAAGTACACAGCCGTGTAGTAACTGAACAGACGGTGGGTATTTACACCAGGTATGTGAGATAATTTAACAAGAGAACGCACAGTACAGTGGCCTATTAAATGGCCTAGATATTGTATATATTTCAAAGTACACAGCCGTGTAGTAACTGAACAGACGGTGGGTATTTACACCAGGTATGTGAGATAATTTAACACAAGAGAACGCACAGTACAGTGGCCTATTAAAATGGCCTAGATATTGTATATTTCAAAGTACACAGCCGTGTAGTAACTGAACAGACGGTGGGTATTTACACCAGGTATGTGAGATAATTTAACAAGAGAAACGCACAGTACAGTGGCCTATTAAATGGCCTAGATATTGTATATTTCAAAGTACAAAGCCGTGTAGTAACTGAACAGACGGTGGGTATTTACACCAGGTATGTGAGATAATTTAAGCAAGAGAACGCACAGTACAGTGGCCTATTAAAATGCCTAGATATTGTATATTTCAAAGTACACAGCCGTGTAGTAACTGAACAGACGGTGGGTATTTACACCAGGTATGTGAGATAATTTAACAAGAGAACGCACAGTACAGTGGCCTATTAAAATGCCTAGATATTG
>ONZH01028223.1:0-39208 GCA_900303285.1 Rhinella marina | reverse complement strand
TGTATCTAATCCTATCCTGTGTGATCTGTCTAATGAGCTGTGTATCTAATCCTATCCTGTGATACTGTCTGCTGAGACATGTATCTAATCCTATCCTGTGTGTGATACTGTCTAATGAGCTGTGTATCTAATCCTATCCTGTGTGATACTGTCTGCTGAGCTGTGTATCAATCCTATCCTGTGTGATACTGTCTGCGCTGTGTATCTAATCCTATCTAATCCTATCCTATGTGATACGTCTAATGAGCTGTGTATCTAATCCTATCCTGTGCTGTGTATTAATCCTATCTGTGTAATCTGTCTGCTGAGCTGTGTATCTAATCCTATCCTGTGTGATACTGTCTGCTGAGCTGTGTATCTAATCCTATCCTGTGATACTGTCTGCTGAGCTGTGTGTCTAATCCTATCTTTTGTAATACTGTCTATGAGCTGTGTATCTAATCCTATCCTGTGTGATACTGTCTGCTGAGCTGTGTATCTATCCTATCCTGTGTGATACTGTCTTCTGAGCCATGTAATCTAATCCTATCCTGTGTGATACTGTCTAATGAGCTGTGTATCTAATCCTATCCTATGTGATACTGTGCTGCTGAGATACAGCTGTGTATCTAATCCTATCCTGTGTGATACTGTCTGCTGAGCTGTGTATCTAATCCTATCCTGTGTGATATACTGTCTAATGAGCTGTGTATCTAATCCTATCCTGTGTGATACTGTCTGCTGAGCTGTGTATTAATCCTATCCTGTGTGATACTGTCTGCTGAGCTGTGTATCTAATCCTATCCTGTGTGATACTGTCTGCTGGCTGTGTATCTAAATCCTATCCTGTGTGATACTGTCTAAATGAGCTTGTGTATCTAATCCTATCCTGTGTGATACTGTCTGCTGAGCTGTGTATCTAATCCTATCCTGTGTGAATACTGTCTGCTGGCTGTGTATCTAATCCTATCCTGTGTGTACTGTCTAATGAGCTGTGTATCTAATCCTATCCTGTGTGATACTGTCTGCTGAGCTGTGTATCTAATCCTATCCTACAGTCTATGAGCTGTGTAATCTAATCCTATCCTTGTGATACTGTCTGCTGAGCTGTGTATCTAACCTATCCTGTGTGATACTGTCTAATGAGCTGTGTATCTAATCCTATCCTGTGTTATACTGTCTGCTGAGCTGTGTATCTAATCCTATCCTGTGTGATACTGTCTGCTGAGCTGTGTATCTAATCCTATCTTTGTGATACTGTCTAATAGCTGTGTATCTAATCCTATCCTGTGTGATTACTGTCTAATGAGCTGTGTATCTAATCCTATCCTGTGTGATACTGTGCTGCTGAGCTGTGTATCTAATCCTATCCTGTGTGATACAGTCTAATGAGCTGTGTATCTAATCCTATCCTATGTGATACTGTCTAATGAGCTGTGTATTTAATCCTATCTTTTGTAATACTGTCTGCTGAGCTGTGTATCTAATCCTATCCTGTGTGTATACTGTCTGCTGAGCTGTGTGTCTAATCCTATCCTGTGTGATACTGTCTAATGAGCTGTGTATCTAATCCTATCCTGTGTGATACTGTCTGCTGAGCTGTGTATCTAATCCTATCCTGTGTGATACTGTCTTCTGAGCCATGTATCTAATCCTATCCTGTGTGATACTGTCTAATGAGCTGTGTATCTAATCCTATCCTATGTGATACTGTCTGCTGAGACATGTATCTAATCCTTTCGTGTGTGATACTGTCTAATGAGCTGTGTATCTAATCCTATCCTGTGTGATACTGTCTGCTGAGCTGTGTATCTAATCCTATCCTGTGTGATACTGTCTAATGAACTGTGTATCTAATCCTATCCTGTGTGATACTGTCTGCTGAGCTGTGAATTTAATCCTATCCTGTGTGATACTGTCTGCTGAGCTGTGTATCTAATCCTATCCTATGTGATACTGTCTGCTGAGCTGTGAATTTAATCCTATCCTGTGTGATACTGTCTGCTGAGCCATGTATCTAATCCTATCCTGTGTGATACTGTCTGCTGAGCTGTGTATCTAATCCTATCCTGTGTGATACTGTCTGCTGAGCTGTGTATCTAATCCTATCCTGTGTGATACTGTCTGCTGAGCTGTGTATCTAATCCTATCCTGTGTGATACTGTCTGCTGAGCTGTGTATCTAATCCTATCCTGTGTGATACTGTCTGCTGAGCTGTGTATCTAATCCTATCCTGTGTGATACTGCTGCTGAGCTATGTATCTAATCCTATCCTGTGTGATACTGTCTGCTGAGCTGTGTATCTAATCCTATCCTGTGTGATACTGTCTAATGAGCTGTGTATCTAATCCTATCCTGTGTGATACTGTCTGATGGGCTGTGTATCTAATCCTATCCTGTGTGATACTGTCTGCTGAGCTGTGTATCTAATCCTATCCTGTGTGATACTGTCCTGCTGAGCTGTGTATCTATTCCTATCCTGTGTGATACTGTCTGCTGAGCTGTGTAATCTAATCCTATCCTGTGTGATACTGTCTGCTGGGCTTGTGTATCTAATCCTATCCTGTGCGATACTGTCTAATGAGCTGTGTATCTAATCCTATCCTGTGTGATACTGTCTAATGAGCTGTGTATCTAATCCTATCCTGTGTGATACTGTCTAATGAGCTGTGTATCTAATCCTATCCTGTGTGATACTGTCTAATGAGCTGTATATCTAATCCTATCCTGTGTGGTACTGTCTGCTGAGCTGTGTATCTAATCCTATCCTGTGTGATACTGTCTGCTGGGCTGTGTATCTAATCCTATCCTGTGTGATACTGTCTGCTGGGCTGTGTATCTAATCCTATCCTGTGTGATACTGTCTGCTGAGCTGTGTATCTAATCCTATCCTGTGTGATACTGTCTGCTGAGCTTTGTATCTAATCCTATCCTGTGTGATACTGTCTATCGAGCTGTGTATCTAATCACTAATCCTGTGTGATACTGTCTGCTGAGCTGTGTATCTAATCCTATCCTGTGTGATTCTGTCTGCTGAGCTGTGTATCTAATCCTATCCCGTGTGATACTGTCTGCTGAGCTGTGTATCTAATCCTATCCTGTGTGATACTGTCTGCTGGGCTGTGTATCTAATCCTATCCTGTGCGATACTGTCTAATGAGCTGTGTATCTAATCCTATCCTGTGTGATACTGTCTAATGAGCTGTGTATCTAATCCTATCCTGTGTGATACTGTCTAATGAGCTGTGTATCTAATCCTATCCTGTGTGATACTGTCTAATGAGCTGTATATCTAATCCTATCCTGTGTGGTACTGTCTGGCTGAGCTGTGTGATACTGTCTGCTGGGCTGTGCATCTAATCCTATCCTGTGTGATACTGTCTGCTGAGCTGTGTATCTAATCCTATCCTGTGTGATACTGTCTGCTGAGCTGTGTATCTAATCCTATCCTGTGTGATACTGTCTGCTGAGCTTTGTATCTAATCCTATCCTGTGTGATACTGTCTATCGAGCTGTGTATCTAATCCTATCCTGTGTGATACAGTCTGCTGAGCTGTGTATCTAATCCTATCCTGTGTGATACTGTCTGCTGAGCTGTGTATCTAATCCTATCCCGTGTGATACTGTCTGCTGAGCTGTGTGTATCTAATCCTATCCTGTGTGATACTGTCTGCTGAAGCTGTGTATCTAATCCATCCTGTGTGATACTGTCTAATTAGCTTGGTGTATCTAATCCTATCCTGTGTGATACTGCCTGCTGAGCTGTGTATCTTAATCTTATCCTGTGTGATACTGTCTAATGAGCTGTGTATCTAATCCTATCCTATGTGATACTGTTGCTGACTGTGTATCTAATCTACCTGTGTGATACTGTCTGATGGGCTGTGTGTCTAATCCTATCCTGTGTGATTACTGTCTGGTGGGCTGGTGGGTGTATCTAATCCTATCCTGTGTGATACTGTCTGCTGGGCTGTGTATCTAATCCTATCCTGTGTGATACTGTCTGCTGAGCTGTGTATCTAATCCTATCCTGTTTGATACTGTCTGCTGAGCTGTGTATCTAATCCTATCCTATGTGATACTGTCTGCTGAGACATGTATCTAATCCTATCCTGTGTGATACTGTCTAATGAGCTGTGTATCTAATCCTATCCTGTGTGATACTGTCTGCTGAGACATGTATCTAATCCTATCCTGTGTGATACTGTCTAATGAGCTGTGTATCTAATCCTATCCTGTGTGATACTGTCTGCTGAGCTGTGTATCTAATCCTATCCTGTGTGATACAGTCTAATGCGCTGTGTATCTAATCCTATCCTATGTGATACTGTCTAATGAGCTGTGTATCTAATCCTATCCTGTGTTATACTGTCTGCTGAGCTGTGTATTTAATCCTATCTTTTGTAATACTGTCTGCTGAGCTGTGTATCTAATCCTATCCTGTGTGATACTGTCTGCTGAGCTGTGTATCTAATCCTATCCTGTGTGATACTGTCTGCTGAGCTGTGTGTCTAATCCTATCTTTTGTAATACTGTCTAATGAGCTGTGTATCTAATCCTATCCTGTGTGATACTGTCTGCTGAGCTGTGTATCTAATCCTATCCTGTGTGATACTGTCTTCTGAGCCATGTTATCTATCCTATCCTGTGTGATACTGTCTAATGAGCTGTGTATCTAATCCTATCCTATGTGATACTGTCTGCTGAGACATGTATCTAATCCTATCGTGTGTGATACTGTCTAATGAGCTGTGTATCTAATCCTATCCTGTGTGATACTGTCTGCTGAGCTGTGTATCTAATCCTATCCTGTGTGATACTGTGTAATGAGCTGTGTATAATCCTGTAATCCTATCCTGTGTGATACTGTCTGCTGAGCTGTGTATTCTAATCCTGTGTGATATCTAATGTACTGTCTGCTGCTGTGTATCTAATCCTATCCTGTGTGATTACTGTCTACTGAGCTGTGTATCTAATCCTATCCTGTGTGATACTGTCTGCTGAGCTGTGTATCTAATCCTATCCTGTGTGATACTGTCTAATGGGCTGTGTATCTAATCCTATCCTGTGTGATACTGTCTATGCTGTTAATCCTTCCTGTGATACTTGCTGACTTATCTAATCCTATCCTGTGTGATTACAGTCTAATGAGCTGTGTATCTAATCCTATCCTATGTGATACTGTCTGCTGAGCTTGTGTATCTAATCCTATCCTGTGTGATACTGTCTAATGAGCTGTGTATCTAATCCTATCCTGTGTTATACTGTCTGCTGAGCTGTGTATCTAATCCTATCCTGTGTGATACTGTCTGCTGAGCTGTGTGTCTAATCCTATCTTTTGTAATACTGTCTAATGAGCTGTGTATCTAATCCTATCCTGTGTGATACTGTCTGCTGAGCTGTGTATCTAATCCTATCCTGTGTGATACTGTCTGCTGAGCTGTGTGTCTAATCCTATCTTTTGTAATACTGTCTAATGAGCTGTGTATCTAATCCTATCCTGTGTGATACTGTCTAATGAGCTGTGTATCTAATCCTATCCTGTGTGATACTGTCTGCTGAGCTGTGTATCTAATCCTATCCTGTGTGATACAGTCTAATGAGCTGTGTATCTAATCCTATCCTATGTGATACTGTCTAATGAGCTGTGTATCTAATCCTATCCTGTGTTATTACTGTCTGCTGAGCTGTGTATCTAATCCTATCCTGTGTTATACTGTCTGCTGAGCTGTGTATTTAATCCTATCTTTTGTAATACTGTCTGCTGAGCTGTGTATCTAATCCTATCCTGTGTGATACTGTCTGCTGAGCTGTGTGTCTAATCCTATCCTGTGTGATACTGTCTAATGAGCTGTGTATCTAATCCTATCCTGTGTGATACTGTCTGCTGAGCTGTGTATCTAATCCTATCCTGTGTGATACTGTCTTCTGAGCCATGTATCTAATCCTATCCTGTGTGATACTGTCTAATGAGCTGTGTATCTAATCCTATCCTATGTGATACTGTCTGCTGAGACATGTATCTAATCCTTTCGTGTGTGATACTGTCTAATGAGCTGTGTATCTAATCCTATCCTGTGTGAATACTGTCTGCTGAGCTGTGTATCTAATCCTATCCTGTGTGATACTGTCTAATGAACTGTGTATCTAATCCTATCCTGTGTTGATACTGTCTGCTGAGCTGTGAATTTAATCCTATCCTGTGTGATACTGTCCTGCTGAGCTGTGTATCTAATCCTATCCTATGTGATACTGTCTGCTGAGCTGTGAATTTAATCCTATCCTGTGTGATACTGTCTGCTGAGCCATGTATCTAATCCTATCCTGTGTGATACTGTCTGCTGAGCTGTGTATCTAATCCTATCCTGTGTGATACTGTCTGCTGAGCTGTGTATCTAATCCTATCCTGTGTGATACTGTCTGCTGAGCTGTGTATCTAATCCTATCCTGTGTGATACTGTCTGCTGAGCTGTGTATCTAATCCTATCCTGTGTGATACTGTCTGCTGAGCTGTGTATCTAATCCTATCCTGTGTGATACTGCCTGCTGAGCTATGTATCTAATCCTATCCTGTGTGATACAGTCTGCTGACCTGTGTATCTAATCATACCTTGTGTAATAGTTCTCTGCTGACCTGTGTATCTAACTCTATTAGGTGTGATACTGTCTTGAAGCTATTGTTGTATCTTTATAGAGTGTGATACAGATAGAGATAAGGAGCTTTCCTTTGTGAACATACTGTACACTCAGCCACTGCTCAGATAAGAGAGGCGGGGGAGGTGCTCATGTATTTCCCTGTCTTGTGGATGAGGCCTGATTACCAGTTAAGAGCTTAGTTTAAAAAAAAAACTTTCCACAGAGCACTGGTGCCACTGGTTTTGTCCCCCTTACATTTTTTAAATTATTTTGGCAGAGCCAGGTCTGTGGACCTTTAGAAAAAATACTACAGTACTCCTGATTCAGGGTTTAATTTGAAGAAACTTTAATTATGGGTTTAATGCAGAAAATAACAATTGCACCATTTTTATCTCCCAATCCTAATGAATTACCATCGGGTGGCAATGTGTGACATGAACGCATAACACCCGCACTGAATCCTGACTCATTCATTTCAATGGCTCTGTGTACATCAGTTCTGCGTTGCGTGAAAAACTCACCATGTTCTATATTCTGCGTTTTTCACTCAGCCCTGCTAAGAGATGTTGTTTGTAAACCATCAGTTTTTAATCACGCGTGTGCAAAACGCATCAAAACGCATCTCACCCGCGCGGAAAAAACTGAACAACTGAACGCAATCGCAGACAAATTGACTGAACTTGCTTGTAAAATGGTGCGAGTTTTCCTGAACGCATCTGGTCCTAATCCGTGACGCTCGTGTGAAAGAGGCCTTAACAAAATTCCCACCTCCCTCAGTTCTACTCATAAGCCTTAGGATTAGATACACAGCTCATTAGACAGTATCACACAGGATAGGATTAGATACACAGCTCATTAGACAGTATCACACAGGATAGGATTAGACACACAGCTCAGCAGACAGTATCACACAGGATAGGATTAGATACACAGCTCAGCAGACAGTATCACACAGGATAGGATTAGATACACAGCTCAGCAGACAGTATCACACAGGAGAGGATTAGATACACAGCTCAGCAGACAGTATCACACAGGATAGGATTAGATACACAGCTCAGCAGACAGTATCACACAGGATAGGATTAGATACACAGCTCAGCAGACAGTATTACAAAAGATAGGATTAGATACACAGCTCATTACACAGTATCACACAGGATAGGATTAGATACACAGCTCAGCAGACAGTATCACACAGGATAGGATTAGATACACAGCTCAGCAGACAGTATCACACAGGATAGGAATAGATACACAGCTCATTAGACAGTATTACACAGGATAGGATTAGATACACAGCTCAGCAGACAGTATCACACATGATAGGATTAGATACACAGCTCAGCAGACAGTATCACACGGGATAGGATTAAATACACAGCTCAGCGGACAGTATCACCCAGGATAGGATTAGATACACAGCTCAGCAGACAGTATCACACAGGATAGGATTAGATACACAGCCCAGCAGACAGTATCACACAGGATAGGATTAGATACACAGCTCAGCAGACAGTATCACACAGGATAGGATTAGATACACAGCTCATTAGACAGTATCACACAGGATAGGATTAAATACACAGCTCAGCGGACAGTATCACCCAGGATAGGATTAGATACACAGCTCAGCAGACAGTATCACACAGGATAGGATTAGATACACAGCTCAGCAGACAGTATCACACAGGATAGGATTAGATACACAGCCCAGCAGACAGTATCACACAGGATAGGATTAGATACACAGCTCAGCAGACAGTATCACACAGGATAGGATTAGATACACAGCTCATTAGACAGTATCACACAGGATACGATTAGATACACAGCTCAGCAGGCAGTATCACACAGGATAGGATTAGATACACAGCTCATTAGACAGTATCACACAGGATAGGATTAGATACACAGCTCATTAGACAGTATCACACAGGATAGGATTAGATACACAGCTCAGCAGGCAGTATCACACAGGATAGGATTAGATACACAGCCCAGCAGACAGTATCACACAGGATAGGATTAGATACACAGCTCAGCAGACAGTATCAAACAGGATAGGATTAGATACACAGCTCAGCAGACAGTATCACATAGGATAGGATTAGATACACAGCTCATTAGACAGTATCACACAGGATAAGATTAGATACACAGCTCAGCAGACAGTATCACACAGGATAGGATTAGATACACAGCTAATTAGACAGTATCACACAGGATAGGATTAGATACACAGCTCAGCAGACAGTATCACACAGGATAGGATTAGATACACAGCTCATTAGACAGTATCACACAGGATAGGATTAGATACACAGCTCAGCAGACAGTATCACACAGGATAGGATTAGATACACAGCCCAGCAGACAGTATCACACAGGATAGGATTAGATACACAGTTTAGCAGACAGTATCACACAGGATAGGATTAGATACACAGCTCATTAGACAGTATCACACAGGATAGGATTAGATACACAGCTCAGAAGACAGTATCACACAGGATAGGATTAGATACACAGCTCATTAGACAGTATCACACAGGATAAGATTTGATACACAGCTCAGCAGACAGTATCACACAGGATAGGATTAGATACACAGCCCAGCAGACAGTATCACACAGGATAGGATTAGATACACAGCCCAGCAGACAGTATCACACAGGATAGGATTAGATACACAGCTCAGCAGACAGTATCACACAGGATAGGATTAGATACACAGCCCAGCAGACAGTATCACACACGATAGGATTAGATACACAGCTCAGCAGACAGTATCACACAGGATAGGATTAGATACACAGCTCAGCAGACAGTATCACACAGGATAGGATTAGATACACAGCTCAGCAGACAGTATCACACAGATTAAGATTAGATACACAGCCCAGCAGACAGTATCACACAGGATAAGATTAGATACACAGCTCAGCAGACAGTATCACACAGGATAGGATTAGATGCACAGCTCAGCAGACAGTATCACACAGGATAGGATTAGATACACAGCTCAGCAGACAGTATCACACAGGATAGGATTAGATACGCAGCCCAGCAGACAGTATCACACAGGATAGGATTAGATACACAGCTCAGCAGACAGTATCACACAGGATAGGATTATATACACAGCCCAGCAGACAGTATCACACAGGATAGGATTAGATACACAGCTCATTAAGGTCCTTTTACACGGGCCGATTATCGGCCGAAAATTCGTTCCTAGGAACGCTAGTGCCGATAATCGGCCCGTGTAAAAGTGGCCCTAATCAGCCGACGAACGAGCAAAACGCTCGTTCGTCGGCTGATTGGATCTTTTGTAAAAACCAAAAGATCCGATCTGTCGGGCGCACATCGCCCTGTGTAAACAGGCGATGTGCGCCTGACAGCATGGAGCTTCCAGGCCGCACGAGCGATACAGCGATCACTCGTGCGGCCCGGCGCTCGATTCATCGGGCCGTGTAAAGGCTCCCTGAACGAGCGCCGATGTCGCTGATCGGCGCTCGTTCAGGGAGACTTTATCGGCCCATCTAAAAGGGCCTTTAGACAGTATCACACAGGATAGGATTAGATACACAGCTCATTAGAAAGGCAATACCACTGGCATGTAACATTCTGTATCACTTCTTTGTATCGCTTTTCATGTTATCCATGGAAGAGTAAAGGGCAGCCCTAGATCCAGGCTGTGGTTCTGGACTACAGCCGCCCGATGGTAATTCATTAGGATTGGAAGATGTAAATAAAAATGGTGCAATTGTTATTTTCTGCATTAAACCCATAATTAAAGTTTCTTCAAATTAAACCCTGAATCAGGAGTACTCTAGTATTTTTTCTAAAGGTCCACAGACCTGGCTCTGCCAAAATAATTTAAAAAATGTAAGGGGGACAAAACCAGTGGCACCAGTGATCTTTGGAACGTTTTTTTTTTTTTTTTTTTTTAAACTAAGCTCTTAACTGGTAATCAGGCCTCATCCACAAGACAGGGAAATACATGAGCACCTCCCCCGCCTCTCTTATCTGAGCAGTGGCTGAGTGTACAGTATGTTCACAATGGCAAGCTCCTTATCTCTATCTGTATCACACTCTATAGAGATACAACAATAGCTTCAAGACAGTATCACACCTAATAGAATTAGATACACAGGTCAGCAGAAAACTATAACACAAGGTAGGATTAGATACACAGCTCAGCAGAGAGTATCACCCCTAATAGAAATAGATACACAGCTCAGCAGACAGTATCACACCTAATAGAATTAGATACATAGCTCAGCAGACAGTATCACACTCTATACACATACATCTAATCGCTTCATAGACAGTATCACACATGATAGGATTAGATACACAAATCAGCAGACAGTTTCACACATAATAAGAATAGATACACAGCTCCGAAGACAGTATCACACATGATAGGATTAGATACACAATTTAGCAGATGCTGTCATCCAGAATAGGATTAGATACAGAGTTCAGCAGACAGTATCACACAAGATAGGATTAGATACACAGCTCAGCAGACAGTATCACACAGGATAGGATTAGATACACAGCTCAGCAGACAGTATCACACAGGATAGGATTAGATACACAGCTCAGCAGACAGTATCACACAGGATAGGATTAGATACACAGCTCAGCAGACAGTATCACACAGGATAGGATTAGATACACAGCTCAGCAGACAGTATCACACAGGATAGGATTAAATACACAGCTCAGCAGACAGTATCACACAGGATAGGATTAGATACACAGCTCAGCAGACAGTATCACACAGGATAGGATTAAATACACAGCTCAGCAGACAGTATCACACAGGATAGGATTTGATACACAGCTCAGCAGACAGTATCACACAGGATAGGATTAAATACACAGCTCAGCAGACAGTATCACACAGGATAGGATTAGATACATGGCTCAGCAGACAGTATCACACAGGATAGGAATAGATACACAGCTCATTAGACAGTATCACACAGGATAGGATTAGATACACAGCTCATTAGACAGTATCACACAGCATAGGATTAGATACACAGCTCAGCAGACAGTATCACACAGGATAGGATTAGATACACAACTTAGCAGGCAGTATATTACACAATAGGCTTAGATACACAACTCTGCAGATAGTATCACACATGATAGGATTGGATACACAACTCTACAAACAGTATCACACATGATAGGATTAGATACACAGTTTAGCAGACACTGTCACCCAGAATAGGATTAGGCTACATTCACACGTCCGTTTAAAACATCCGCAATCTATCCGCATCCGTTCCGCAATTGCGGACGGTTTTTGCGGATATTTTGCGGATCCATTCATTTCAATGGGTCCTGATAATCTACGGACATTGCACCGTATGTTGTCCGTATCCGTTAATCTGTTCCGTTCCGCTTTGCGGATCCGCAAACAGAAATCCTCCTGTTCTACTTTTCTCCCGAATTGCGGTCCGTAGCACAATGAAAGTCTATGGATCCGCAAAAAATGCGTAAGACATGCGGAAAGGCATCCGCATGTCATCCGTATTTGCGGATTACGTTCCAGGAGGGCTGGAAAAAAAAGATGTTATTCATCTTTTGTTCCGCAAAAAACGGATGACATATGGATACATCCTTTCCGTTTTTTACGGAAAAACGGAACGGATGTCCTGGAAAAACGGAGCTTTTTGCGGAACAACGGATCCGCAAAAAACTGACCGTTTTCCAGGATGTGCACACATACGGACATGTGAATGTAGCCTTAGATACATAGTTCAGCAGACAATAGGTTTAGATACGCAACTCTGCAGATAGTATCACACATGAAAGGATTGGATAGACAACTCTGCAAACAGAATCACACATGATAGGATTAGATACACAGCTCAGCAGACAGTATCAAACAAGGTGGGATTAGATACACATCTAAGCAGACAGTATCACACAAAGTAGGATTAGATACACAGCTTAGCAGACAGTGTCACACAAGTTAGGATTAGATACGCAGCTAAGCAGACAGTATCACACATGATAGGCTTAGATACCCAACTCTTCAGACAGTATTATATATGATAGGATTAGATACACAACTCTTCAAGCAGTATCACACACAATAGGCTTAGATGCATGACACTGTAGACAGTATCACACATGACAGGATTAGATACACTGCTACACAGACAGTATCACACATAATAGGCTTAGATACACGACTCTGTAGACAGTATTACTTAAGATAGGATTAGATACACAGTCCAGATGACGGTAACACACAATGTTTTCCTTTTTTCTCATGTGTTTGACTTTAGCACATTAAATATTCCCAATAGATCTCACCACATTTAGCTTGGTCTGCCGATAAATATGTCACATCTGAGGCCAGCAGCTCTAAACAAAAGAAAAAGCAGCTGAGCAATCAGCTAAATGTGGAGCACTCACCGCCCAGTGGTTGTGACGTGTATTGCAGTTTTTTAGAGTTTAGTTACAATCTCGCGATATCATGCTGTTTTGCTATCAGGACAAAACTGTCACCACTCTGAGTTTGGAGATAAGTTAAGTGTGGACGTATACAAGAATATAACTACTATAATACTGCTCCTATGTACAAGAATATAACTACTATAATACTGCTCCTATGTACAAGAATATAACTACTATAATACTGCCTCCTATGTACAAGAATATAACTACTATAATACTGCCTCCTATGTACAAGGATATAACTACTATAATACTGCTCCTATGTACAAGAATATAACTACTATAATACTGCTCCTATGTACAAGAATATAACTACTATAATACTGCTGCTATGTACAGGAATATAACTACTATAATACTGATCCTATGTACAATAATATAACTACTATAATACTGCCTCCTATGTACAAGAATATGACTACTAATAATACTGCTCCTATGTACAAGAATATAACTACTATAATACTGCTCCTATGTACAAGAATATAACTACTATAATACTGCTCCTATGTACAAGAATATAACTACTATAATACTGCTACTATGTACAAGAATATAACTACTATAATACTGCTCCTATGTACAAGAATATAACTACTATAATACTGCTCCTATGTACAAGAATATAACTACTATAATACTGCTCCTATGTACAAGAATATAACTACTATAATACTGCTCCTATGTACAAGAATATAACTACTATAATACTGCTCCTATGTACAAGAATATAACTACTATAATACTGCTCCTATGTACAAGAATATAACTACTATAATACTGCTCCTATGTACAAGAATATAACTACTATAATACTGCCTCCTATGTACAAGAATATAACTACTATAATACTGCCTCCTATGTACAAGAATATAATTACTATAATACTGCTCCTATGTACAAGAATATAACTACTATAATACTGCTCCTATGTACAAGAATATAACTACTATAATACTGCTCCTATGTACAAGAATATAACTACTATAATACTGCTCCTATGTACAAGAATATAACTACTATAATACTGCCTCTTATGTACAAGAATATAACTACTATAATACTGCTCCTATATACAAGAATATAACTACTATAATACTGCTCCTGTGTATAAGAATATAACTACTATAATACTGCCTCCTATGTACAAGAATATAAGTACTATAATACTGCTCCTATGTACAAGAATATAACTACTATAATACTGCTCCTATGTACAAGAATATAACTACTATAATACTGCCTCCTATGTACAAGAATATAACTACTATAATACTGCCTCCTATGTACAAGAATATAACTACTATAATACTGCTCATATGTACAAGAATATAACTACTATACTATACTGTTTTTTATTTACCTCCATGACTGTGCTCAGTATTATTAGGCTGATGATGATGGGTGCTGTAGTACAGGAATAATCCGATTTCTTCCCCATTTTTCACCTGAAATTAGAGAGATTTAGGAGAGTTGATAGCTGGTACGAGATTTTTATAAGGCCAGGGTGACTGCGAACCCAGAAATGACTTTCACACCAAAGTCCTCAGTTGTGACTGTAAATTAATCCCTTTAATTGCTTTTTAAAAATAATGTCTGCATTTCTCCCATAAAAGTACTTTTTGCTAATTATTTTTGCTTCCAAGTCTTCTCGTCGGTGCTGCTGAGGGACAGAATCAGTCTCCTCCCCCCTCTGGCAGCTGATAGTGTCGCCCCGTCTAGAGAAATGATTTGTTATTAATTTTACAAAAATGTAATTTACTGAATAAATTGGAAGTTTTGGCATTTCGCTTTGAACCACAACATGCAAAAACAGCTCCCAGCGCCAATTAAGGGCCCATTCACACGACTGTGTGAATAGGTCCGCATCTATTCCGCAATTTTGAGAATAGTTCAAACACTGAATTATTACCATTGTAAATTGTAAATACCAGTGTGCAGTGTGTTTTTAGAAGGGGAACATTTACGTTTAAATGCTCCTCTGTCTTTACAGGAAAAAACTGTTGCAATTTTACACCATTTAATAATCTGGGTGTACCAATCCCCTGACTCATTTATAGCCCCCATAATAAAATATCTGGTAACAGAAAATAAGACACACGCCTCATACTCCAAGCGTCAGATTGTTGGTCGTGGTGTAAACAGCAAAAGCAGCACCAGTAATCCGGTCAGTAGTAGTACAAGTAGTAGCAGTAGTAGTAATAGTAGTAGTAGAAACTGTAGTAGTAGTAGGCCACAGTTCTCCCTGGCTTCCGATACGCATCACATTCTTATTCAGTAGATAGAATAAGAAATTTTGGACTGCGTTCTCAGTCTGACACCATGCCCTGGAGCCAGCATTCCTCCTGTTGCTCCTCCTTGCAGCCCCAGGGAAGCCTTTCAGAAGATGTAACAAAACCCTACCACTCCCTACGGCAGATAGTCAAGAGTCTCCCGGTTGATCACTTGTGAGAGCAATCAACGTTTGGGCTTCCCTGAGGAGAAGGTTCAGGTGGAGGCTGCAGACCCCATGCATAGTTGAGTTGGTGGTGGTAGTAGTAGTGGCACTTGTAGCCACAGTGGTGGTGGTAGGGGCAGTGGTAGTGACACTCAGTTCAAATATGGAGCAAAAAATTGGGAGGGGCCAAGGAGCCAACCAAGATATATCACAGTCTAATAAAAGTGTTGGGGAGAGTGAGGACTATGATAATGATTATGTGTTGGACAGGACCTGGGAGTCAGATGTAGGTGCTAAGGGGGAGGTAACATCAGAGAAGGAGGGTGGTAGCAGTGGCAGCAATAAAGAGCAGAGACCACATATGGCCAGAACCTCCCAAAGAACTGCCAAAGCCAGATCTGCTTCTATTGTGGTCAGCTTGGGAACTGGTGATACTGCTGATACTGTGGGCACAGACTCAAAATGAGCCAGACCTAAACCAAGCTCAGCTTCCATTAGCTCTCTGCGGAGTGTTCTGGAAAAAAGAAGCACTGCGCTGTGTAAGATCTGCAGGATGAAAACAAGCTTTGGGCCTTCAAACACAATCATAAGCACCACAGCTCTCATGAACCACATGATCACTGATCCAGTGGGAAAACAGAAGTGAGTGCTAGCGCAACAAGACTTTACTCCTTCTCTCAGTCTCCTTTGCGCCAGCTAGGCCGTATCCTCGGACAATATGGTGTCTTTCACATCGCTATCATCACTTTCTGCCTCTCCTGCTCAGATTCCTTCTCTGCTTCATCGTCAGCCATTGATTACAGAATGCGTGGCCAGGAAACAAATGCTTAGCAATCCCCTTGCACCCAGCCAAGTTGCAGTCGCCGCCGTACCAATTAGTGGAGTCTGCTGCCTTTAGATGGACAATGTGGGCCACTCCCTGCGATTCTCACATTGCACATGCTCAAGCGTCTGTACGATCAGCGGAAAGCCGTGAATTATTTTGCCATGCACCAGAACTCCCCAGCAGGGAGCATGTGTTGCTATGAGGTCAGGCAGTGGCAGCTCAACTGAGATACCTGCCGGGTGCTGAAGCCCTTCGAAGAGGTCACAAAGTTTTTCAGCAGAGACAACTGCAGCATGAACGATGTCATCCCCCTTATATTTATCTTAGAACAGTTGCTGACGCTCATGCAGCAGGGGGCGATGGCAGAAGAACAGCTGATGCATCTTGCTGCCAACCTTTTAGCTGTTGGGGTGTGGTGCCCTGGAGCAGGGGGTACTTTGACGTTTGGATATTTGTGGACATGTGTCCCTATTTCCCCTATCTAACGTTATAAACTTATTACTATATTTCACTAGAAAAGGTTAACTTGCACTGTTTATTACTGTGTAACTGCATTTTATATGTATGCTGTGATGTCTATCCTGTTCATTATCACTGTATTTACATGGCTTTGTGGAAAGAGTTAATGAATACTGAGAGACTGTTAGGACTTTGAATAAGAAGCTGGTAATTTTCCAAGGCTGCTATAGAGTTTAAAGAAGAGCTTGTTTCGGAGGGAAAAGCTGGACATTGTTTACCACCAAAACCAGACGGGCTGACCTTTTGATTGGCTGATTTAGCTCTGTTGTTATGTCTGGAAACTTGTTTTTGTCTGAAAAATTTGTAATTGCCATTAAGTATAATTGAAGCTCTAATGTAAGTCTAAGAGAGATGGAAAGTGTAACATTGTATCTGTTTGTGCTGAGCTTCTCCACTCCACCCCTCCCACTAGAAGGTTCCAGTGAAGACAAAACTGTATATAAGGAGAGCAGTCAGAGCCCCTAGTGTTCTGCAGTTAGGGACAAGTGCTTGGAGGGGAGACTCTGCCAGACTACTGAGTGACCAGAAGAAGACGCTGAGACAGGGATACTCTGCCACAGACCCTGGACCTCCAGCCTTGGACCAGGGTACCAGCCTTCTGAAGAGAGAGAGAGAGAGAGAGAGGGACAGCTAGCTCAGGCCTTTCCTCAGCATCAAACCCTTCTTCTCCCAGGCAGGAGACTGGAGAGGCCAGCCCTATGCCTCGCCTCTGGGAGGAGACTGGAGAGGCCAGCCCTATGCCTCGTCTCAGGGAGGATACTGGAGAAGCCAGCCCTATGCCTCGCCTCTGGAAGGAGACTGGAGAAGCCAGCCCTATGCCTCGTCTCAGGGAGGAGACCGGAGAAGCCAGCCCTATGCCTCGTCTTAAGGAGGAGACTGGAGAAGTCAGCCCTATGCCTTGTCCTAGGGAGGAGACTGGAGAAGTCAGCCCTATGCATTGTACTAAGGAGGAGACTGGAGAAGCCGGCCCTATGCCTCGTCTCAGGGAGGAGACTGGAGAAGTCAGCTCTATGACTTGTCCTAGGGAGGAGACTGGAGAAGCCGGCCTTATGCCTCGTAATAGGGAGGAGACTGGAGAAGCCAGCCCTATGCCTTGTCTCAGGGAGGAGACTGGAGAAGCCAGCCCTATGCATCGTCTCAGGGAGGAGACTGGAGAAGCCAGCCCTATGCATCGTCTCAGGGAGAAGACTGGAGAAACCAGCCCTATGCCTCGTCTCAGGGAGGAGACTGGAGAAGCCAGCCCTATGCATCGTCTCAGGGAGCAGACTGGAGAAGCCAGCCCTATGCCTTGTCTCAGGCAGGAGACTGGAGAAGCCGGCCCTATGCCTCGTCCTAGGGAGGAGACTGGAGAAGCCAGCCCTATGCCTTGCCTGTATTGATTTGTACCTGAATTCCTCCAGTAAAGAAGCCCCCTGGTTACTGCAGACCCTGACTCTCTGGACTTATTTCCCATTGGGGAGCACCATGCCTTATCATCCCTTCTGGAGAGCAGAAACACGTGGTGACACCTTGACAGTGTCTGGGGGCCCCAGCGTAGCGTTGGGACCACCCCAAACTTGGCCATTGCAGGGGACCCACAAGGAGAAACTCTTATGGAGGAGGAGGATGAGGAGCTGCCACTGGAAGTGGAGTTGGAGGTAGAGACTGATGATGGCAAAACCCAATCATCTCAGTGGGGGGTGGAGCTGGAAAGAACTTGCTCCTCAGGCATGAACCTGTATACTGGCTTGTTTGCGCAGTGACAGGCATCACATGACATCACACAGTCTGATGATTACTGGATAGTCATGCTTCTAGACCCTTGCTACCAAGGGAAAATGGGGGAAGGTTCAGGCCTACCTAAACTCAGGCCAGTTTCTGGAGCATACTGTGTTCCCTGACCCCATGGATTTCTGGGCAGGCAGACTGGAACAGTGGCCAGAACTGGCACGATCTCTATCTTCTTTCTTCTCGAGCTTCCAGTTTCATCTCAAAAAGGGTTTTCAGAGCCATGGGAGGTGTGGTGACACCCAAACAGACCAAATTGTCATTTGCCAGTGTCCAAAACATCACTTTTTTGGTCTGGATCTGGGCAAATTTTTACACTCCTCTGGCTGGATCTTCTTGCCATTGCTGCTGTCTGTCTGCCTACCATCATGTTCTGTACAGTATGGCTGCTGCCGGCACCATAGCTGCAGCTACTACTCTCCCTACTGCCATTAATGCTGCACGGTCACTGCTACTAGTACTACTTCTACCCATAGACAGCATTGTATGTTCCATGCTGTGTTGCTCCTGCTGCTGCTACTATTGTGGCAACGTACCTCTTATTACCCTACTATTTCCTCATCCCACTGCACTGCTGCTACTACTATGTACTACTAAAACTACTACTACTACTACTGCTATCACTACTAAAACTACTACTACCACCACTACTACTGCTATTACCCTTTCTACGTCCACACTGTACTGCTGTCACTACTACTACTACTACTATCATCACCACTACTACTACTACCCTTTCTACATCCACCATACCATATAAGTAACTGAACACCAGGGGGTGCCATACTATGTAAGTAACTGATCACCAGGTGGAGCCATACTATGGAAGAAATTGAACACCAGGTGGAGCCATACTATGTAAGTAACTGATCACCAGGTGGAGCCATACTATGTAAGTACCTGATCACCAGGTGAAGCCATACTATGTAAGTAACTAATCACCAGGTGGAGTCATATTATGTAAGTAACTAATCACCAGGTGGAGCCATATTATGTAAGGAACTGAACACCAGGTGGAGCCATACTATGTAAGTAACTGATAAACCAGTGACCCATACTATGTAAGTAACTGAACACCAGGTGTAGCCATACACTACTGTGTAAGTAACTGACCCACCACGTGGACCTCATACTATGTAAGTAACCTGTCTATCACCAGAAGCCATACTGTAGCCATACTATGAAGTAACTGAAAAGCACCAAGGTGGAGCCATTACTATGTAAGTAACTGAAACCACGGTGAGCCATACTAGTAAGTAACTGATCACATGTGAGCCTACTATGTAATTTGACCACAGGTGAAGCCATTCATGTAAGTACTAACACCAGGTTGGAGCCATACTAATGTAAGTAACTGAACACCAGGTGGAGCCATACTATGTAGCAAGCTGAACACCAGTGGAGCTATTATATGAAGTAACTGATCACCAGGTGGAGCCATACTATGTAAAGTAAACTGTAATCACCAGGTGGAGCCATACTATGTAAGTAACTGAACACCAGGTGGGCTATACTATGTAAGTAACTGACCACCAGGTGACGCCATACTATGTATGGCAACTGAACACCAGGTGGAGCCATACTATGTAAGTATACGTCCCCAACTGAAACACCTATACTGGTTGTGTGAGCCCTCTACAATATTGACTATGTAAAGTAGCCCCGTCTCTTACACCAGTGTATGCTTGCCCGTCATTAGCTATGTAATTTTACACAAGCTCATGTCTCGCGAAAACCACCGCTGAGACTCGCCAATACTCATGTCAAGATACTAGCATCATCCCACGACGTTTGCACCCCCGTCATCTAACTATGTAGATAACCCTCGCCCTTTCTAATGACTGCGAGCGTTCGCGTGGAAACGTCCACTGAGCTTTATAATAAGACACTGTGTATTAAAGACCACACCTCTCAGGGGTGGAGCATCTACGCATCATTCACGTCAATAGTAACTCATGCTCCTCCGAAGATCCACGCACGGTGGAGCCAGTCGTCCACCACCCTCCTCACAGACGTGCTACTCCCCATGCCTTGAAGTCACGCAATTAACATATTAGTACTGTCGTCTAGGTAATAAACGACCACTCCCGGTTGCTCTTTAATAGCCACGGTGGAGCCTATTACCTCATCTAACACACTAAGGTCCTAGATCACAGCTGTGAGCACGACCTATAAACCACTCTACACATCTAAAAAGCTTAGAAACACTCTCATAGTGTGAGCCCGCCCTCCCTATAAAATCGTACAGTATACTGAGGTTACCTGACCGACGGCTGGAGCACATTTCCGTCTATGTAGACACTATGAACCTCTGCATCAACCACTTGGTATGGTCTCTCCAACTACTACGCTGCCAGGCAGAACGTTAATCTATGCGGAAGCCCCATACTACGTGTCAAGTAACTGGAAACACCAGGCGGAGCCCTTATAACTATGTAAGATAACCTGTACCACCGATGCTCGCTTCATACACCTAATCGTACAGTAACGCCCCGTGCCCACGCGTGTGTGCTCATGACTTAGTAGCAACAGAGCGATGCCAAAGCACTTTTGGCATATCATTTTCTGAATAGAGTGTGAGCTGTATCACACAGCGTTGGATACGAGCCCATAACTTAATCTGTACTGTGAGAGTGAGACACACAGCAGGCGGGATCTTAACATACAGCAGATAAAATTGTTCATCCACCAGGTGTGTGGGAAACTCCAGTGACTATGGAAAAGCTCTTAGTAACGAGATTCACCAGGGTCCATACCTATGTAAATGTACTAAACACCAGGTGGATGCCATCACTATCGTAAGGTCACCTGAAATCAACCCAGGTGCACTCACGTTACTATCGTTATATGTTATACTGACACCGCTATGGCGCACTCTCATATGAACACGTATGGACCCATCACTATGCTAAGTAACTGAACACCCAGCGTGGAGCCGGATACTAATGGTATAAGTCTAACTGAAAATCAAGGTCAAGCCCATGACTATTGCCTTAGTCACACTCACCACACTCACGTGGAATCACCACTCCCACTTTATGCTAAGATAACTGTATATCCACCATCTCTCAGGCGTCGAGCCATCACTACTGTAAGTAAAATCCTGACCAACCAGTGACAGTGGAGCCATACTATGTAAGCTAACACCTGCAGCCTACCAGGTGAGACATATACCTATGCTAAGCAGCTGAAGGCTACACAGGCGGCAGCCCATACCTGACTGTAAGTTATACTCGCATACTACCAGGTGGAGCCAATACAGTAAAGTATTACTGATAACCCGATTTTTAGATTCTACCAGCTCGAGCCATTACTTATTGTAAGATAACTGAACACCAGGCTTTGGTCACGCGCACAGGTAAGTAACACTGCTATCACCCAGCCGCCTGATTACCCTCATCGTGAAGTAAAAAACTGACCACCAGGTGGAGCCAACTATGTAAGTAATGAACACCAGGTGGAAGCCAATACTATGTAAAGTAACAACACCAGTGGTGCCATACTATGTAAGTTCACACACTATCGCTCCTGCGACAACCCAGCTCTGGGCAGCCTATACTATGTAAGCTAACTGAATCCACCAGATGGCGGATGCCCACATACTATGTAAGTTAACTGACAACACCAGGGGGACGCTTATACTCATTGTAATCCCCTAGTAATCTGAACCAGCATAGTCCCTGGTGCTCTTTTACTATGCCTAAGATACACCCTGCAACTAACCACCAGGGCGGAGCCATTTACTAAAGCAAGTGTGGACTAAATTCATTCCTGGTACTTTCTCTGCCGGTTGGTTTTCTCCTATCCGCCACCCGAGTATCGTCTATGCGCCTACCCCTCCTCCGTCCCAGTCCTTTGCCTGGCTCTTCTTCTACACCTCGCTACTCATCGACGTCTTCCCCGGTTACATCATTACAGATTCTAACTTGAACCTCCCCTCTGCTCTATGCTCTCCATGCCTAAGCATCCTCTCACGCGAACACGCTCTAGCGCTCTGCTTCGCTCATTGTCGATGCGACCTGGCTCGACTCTGACTCGACACGTGCGACGCCTGCTACCAATCCCACCACACTTCTATAGGCATGCCTGCTATGGGACCTCGTTCAGGCGCGCGCCCCAGTATTAGATACTCTATGGGCCCCCTGCACACATACTACAGCCTCACCTGACATGGTTGGGGTGCAGCACACCACTCTGATCTCCTTGCATTTGCTCTCCCTGGCAGACCCTGAGCATAAAACGCTCTCATAGTGTAGTACCTGATTTCGGGGCCCATCTGCTGCGCCCCACTGCCCACAGAGGGCCACACCCACGACTCTTGTTTACCTCGCCTGTCCGGCTCCGGACGCCCCTCACTGCTCTGTGCCGAGCTCGCAGACCTGTCAATGGATATTTTAGAAGCCTGACAGCCCTATTCTTAATCACAGAAGCAGGCAAGTACGACAATCTGTTCAGCAGGCATCTGTAATAATCCAGACAAGAGCGAGCCGCCTGGAACGGGCCCGCCCTAAATTAATCATTGGGGGTGCACGGCTGGCTATAACGCACCCGTTAAATTATTAAGACCAGGAAGGGAAGCTCCCCATCTTCCGCACCGTTATCGCTACCAGCCTGGGAGAATGGCATTCATTCTAGGACCCAACTTGCTCGCAGACCTCCTCGGAGAAGGACTCTACACCTCAGTCCAGTGGGACTATCTACCATCCTAACGGGCAGGGTTATAAGGGGCCCTCCTGGCGCGGTCCCCCCCTCTACTTACCGCAGATTCTGGTGTGCGCGGGGATACCGTACTCTGTCGCTCTATAGGTGCAATAATGACTCACACTGTGCCACATCTGGGGTTAACACAGTTTATTAGTGTGAGCAAGTTGTTTGTAGAATGCTGCTGCAGCACTTGGGCCACCTGGGGTCCAAACCTTGCGCTCTTCTTGGCAGGATGGAGTCCAACTTGATTCCTCTGCCGGCCGTTGGGCCCCCCAGCGCTCCTCTGCAGATGTGGTGGTGTCCGAGGCCTTTTGCTCCTCTGCCCTGTCCATTTCCTCGCCCCGCTCCATCCATCCCCTTCGGTAACTCGCTCCGCCTCCTATTCCCGTTCAACCTCTTCTCCTATGGTGCCCCTCTTCAAGCTAACAATAAGCCGCACCCCTCGCGTACTCTCCCGGCCCCCTGCTCATGCCCCCGATCATGCCTCCCTCCGCCATACCCAACGTGACTATCGCTCTCTAATACGTCACACCGATCTGCCTGCCCTTCTCTGTAGCGTGCTGGTCCTCACTTCCCCTGCTGACCCATCAAGCCCGCCTCCCCCTGTCCCCCGCACATCCCTGATTCCCCTCTTGAAGATAGTGCACGATCCACCATCTCGCTTCAACTTCCCGCACGCACCGCCCCCTCCACGCCCTTATTCCCTCTCATAGGTCACTCCTCTACAGGCCAACGTGACTCGCTGTCCCCCGTCTCCTACTGCCCTGTATTAAATCCGTATCCTCTGCTCGTCGACCATCTTCTTCTAATGCTCTTGCATCTCCCTTCCCTACTACCTCTTATGTCTTATCCGCACATTGCTTACGCGCCTAGAGCCTCCCACTCGTATAGTGCTCGACCGTAGTATCTACCGTCACCTGGTGCTTTTCCCCTCAACTCTATTTGACGTTTGCACTCCTCTGCTGCGTACTCTCCGCCCAGCGTGACCGGTGGTCACTCTATTAACGTGCGCAAACTGTCGTCACCAACCGACCGGATACCCGCTGAATACTATCCCGTACCGTCTGCGCCCCGACATAACCGTTGCTCCTCAGCCACGCTTCGATTAGACCCTCACGTCGTCAGAACCATCTGACGATCGACCATTCGCTCTAACCTAGCCTATGCTGCCCCTTTCCCCTCATCCTGCCGTCTCTCCCCGCTCCTCTCCCTCCTGTCCCTCCTACTCCCACACCCCCATGCCGCTTCCCCCTCGCTGCCCTTTCCACTCTATCTCTGCCCAGCTTCCTCCTCTCACTGCCCACCACTATTCTCAATCCTGCCCTTTGTCGCGTCAGCCTCTCGCGCTATTCCCTACCCTAGCTAGCCCAGCATTCGCGTCTCTCCACATCAGCTGGCGTTTCTTCCCCATCCCTGCCTCCCACCTCTGCCAGCCTAGAGCCCTTCCCGCTCTCGGCAGTCTCGTTATGTCTCCGCTCTACCCTCGTCAATTCCTCCAAGCCCTTCCTCCTCTGTCGAACTCAATCTCGCCTTCGCCAGCCTTCCTTCGCCCTCTCTCCTCCACACTCTATGACCGCTCAACGCCAATTTATGCACTCCCTACCGCCCAGCGCCTTGCCACCCCACTCTCCATCTGATTTTCATCTCTCCCTTCCGCTCCACTTGTCCACCCCCCTTCTCTGCTCTGATGCCCCCGCGGCCCTCTCCTGCCTCCTCTCACCTCAGCCTCCCATCCCTTCATCCGGGCTGACTCCACTGGGCTCATGTGCTCGCACTCCCCGACCCTATCGTTCCCTTCATACTTAACTCGGTGCGTAGCGGTCCTTATCCTCGTTCCTACCTCATCCTCTCGGTCGCTCCTATGTCCAGGGATGCTCGTGATCCGCTCACGAGCGCTCGCTCTTTACTGTTCTTGGGCCGTGCATCATGACCGATCATGCGCACACTGCCTTATCTTTGCCGCGACTATCTCCCTCCATGCGTCTCGCTACGCCGTCGCCTATGTGTGCCGGTCTCTGCTAGACATCCTCCGAGCGCGCCGTGCTACCTCGTGTTGTTATCTGGGCGTTCTAGCCTCGGGCTCTTCTGCGTGGTAGGGTCTTGATTCCGGCTCCTCTAGGTGGTGGTGGTCGGCTCGGGCTTCCTCTGGGTGTGGGGTCTGATTTCGGGCTCCTCTGGTGGTGGCGTCTGGCTCAGGCTCCTTCTGCATCTTGGTACGGTGGGGTCTGATTGCGGTCCTGCGGGTGTGGGTCTGGCTCAGGTCCTCTGGGTGGTGAGGGTCTGATTTGGCTCCTCTGCGGGTGTGGTTCTGGCTCGGGCTCCTCTGGGTGTGCGGGGGTCTGATTCGGGCTTCCTCTCGGTGGTGGGTCTGGGCTCAGGCTCCTCTGGGTGGTGGCGGTCTGTGTTTTCTCTAGGCCTCCCTTCTGTCGCCGGGTGTGGAGCGCACGATCATCCTCTTCGGGCGCCTCCTCTGGGTTGGTGTGGTCTGGCTCAGGCTCCTCTGGTTGGTGGGGTTCTGATTTGGGCTCCTCTTGGTCTCTCCTTTCCAAGATCCTTGTCAGTCTATCCTAAGATCTTTCTAATACGTGGTCTCTGAGCCTACTGTTGTACGTCAACTCTTCACACTTCACATTCTTTACCGCACGTCCTGTACTACTCCTCTGTGCTACATGATCGATGACGTAGGCTGTCGTGCTCCGACGTGCCTCTCTGCATCGCGCTCTCTACTCACATCGCGTCGCAATCCTAGCATGTGTCTGCGATCTCTGCAGGCTTGCGCTCATAGTGTGTCTCTTACGCAGCTGCATATGACTCAGGCTCCTCTCAGCCAGTCCTCCGCTTCAACACACCTTACGTTGGTGTGTGTGGTCATGATTTCGGGCTCCTCTGGTGTGCGTCTGTTTGGTCATGGCTTCAGGCCCTCTGAGAAGGTTGGTGGGTCTGATCGGGCTCCTCTGGGTGGTGGGTCTGGCTCAGGCTCTCTGGGTGGTGGGGTCTGATTTGGGCTCTCTGGGTCGGTGGGGTCTGATTTGGGCTCCTCTGGGGTGGTGGTCTGGCTCAGGCTCCTCTGGGTGGTGGGGTCTGATTGGGCTCTCTGGGTGGTGGGGTCTGGCTCGGGCTCCTCTGGGTGGTGGGTCTGATTCGGGCTCCTTGGGGTCTCGGCTCCTCCTCTGGGGTGGGGTCTCTTCGGGCTCCTCTGGGTCGGTGGGTCTGATTCGGGCTCCTCTGGGCTCGGGCTCCTCTGGGTGGTGGGGTCTGATTCGGGCTCCTCTGGGGTGGTGGGGTCTGGCTCGGGCTCCTCTGGGTGGTGGGGTCTCGGGCTCCTCTGGTGGTGGGGTCTGGCTCGGGCTCCTCTGGGTGGTGGGGTCTGGCTCGGGCTCCTCTGGGTGGTGGGGTCTGATTCGGGCTCCTCTGGGTGGTGGGGTCTGGCTCGGGCTCCTCTGGGTGGTGAGGTCTGGCTCAGGCTCCTCTGGGTGGTGGGGTCTGGCTCAGGCTCCTCTGGTGGTGGGGTCTGATTTGGGCTCCTCTGGGTGGTGTGGTCTGGCTCAGGCTCCTCTGGGTGGTGGGGTCTGATTTGGGCTCCTCTGGGTGGTGGGGTCTGGCTCAGGCTCCTCTGGGTGGTGGGTCTGATTTGGGCTCCTCTGGGTGGTGGGGTCTGATTTGGGCTCCTCTGGGTGGTGGGTCTGGCTCAGGCTCCTGGGTGGTGGGGTCTGATTGGGCTCCTCTGGGTGGTGGGGTCTGGCTCAGGCTCCTCTGGGTGGTGGGGTCTGATTCGGGCTCCTCTGGGTGGTGGGGTCTGATTCGGGCTCCTCTGGGTGGTGGGGTCTGATTCGGGCTCCTCTGGTGGTGGGGTCTGGCTCGGGCTCCTCTGGGTGGTGGGGTCTGATTCGGGCTCCTCTGGGCGGTGGGCTTTGATTCGGGCTCCTCTGGGTGGTGGGGTCTGGCTCGGGCTCCTCTGGGTGGTGGGGTCTGATTCGGGCTCCTCTGGGTGGTGGGGTCTGATTTGGGCTCCTCTGGGTGGTGGGGTCTGGCTCAGGCTCCTCTGGGTGGTGGGGTCTGATTTGGGCTCCTCTGGGTGGTGGGGTCTGGCTCGGGCTCCTCTGGGTGGTGGGGTCTGATTCGGGCTCCTCTGGGTGGTGGGTTCTGGCTCAGGCTCCTCTGGGTGGTGGGGTCTGGCTCAGGCTCCTCTGGGTGGTGGGGTCTGATTCGGGCTCCTCTTGGGTGGTGTGGTCTGGCTCAGGCTCCTCTGGGTGGTGGGGTCTGATTTGGGCTCCTCTGGGTGGTGGGGTCTGGCTCGGGCTCCTCTGGGTGGTGGGGTCTGATTCGGGCTCCTCTGGGTGGTGGGGTCTGGCTCAGGCTCCTCTGGGTGGTGGGGTCTGGCTCAGGCTCCTCTGGGTGGTGGGGTCTGATTCGGGCTCCTCTGGGTGGTGTGGTCTGGCTCAGGCTCCTCTGGGTGGTGGGGTCTGATTTGGGCTCCTCTGGGTGGTGGGGTCTGGCTCAGGCTCCTCTGGGTGGTGGGGTCTGATTTGGGCTCCTCTGGGTGGTGGGGTCTGATTTGGGCTCCTCTGGGTGGTGGGGTCTGGCTCAGGCTCCTCTGGGTGGTGGGGTCTGATTTGGGCTCCTCTGGGTGGTGGGGTCTGGCTCGGGCTCCTCTGGGGTGGTGGGGTCTGATTCGGGCTCCTCTGGGTGGTGGGGTCTGATTCGGGCTCCTCTGGGTGGTGGGGTCTGGCTCAGGCTCCTCTGGGTGGTGGGGGTCTGATTCGGGCTCCTCTGGGCGGTGGGGCTTTGATTCGGGCTCCTCTGGGTGGTGGGGTTTGATTCGGGCTCCTCTGGGTGGTGGGGTCTGGCTCGGGCTCCTCTGGGTGGTGGGGTCTGATTCGGGCTCCTCTGGGTGGTGGGGTCTGCTCGGGCTCCTCTGGGTGGTGGGGTCTGGCTCGGGCTCCTCTGGGTGGTGGGGTCTGATTCGGGCTCCTCTGGGTGGTGGGGTCTGGCTCGGGCTCCTCTGGGTGGTGAGGTCTGGCTCGGGCTCCTCTGGGTGGTGGGGTCTGGCTCAGGCTCCTCTGGGTGGTGGGGTCTGATTCGGGCTCCTCTGGGTGGTGGGGTCTGGCTCAGGCTCCTCTGGGTGGTGGGGTCTGATTGGGCTCCTCTGGGTGGTGGGGTCTGGCTCGGGCTCCTCTGGGTGGTGGGGTCTGATTCGGGCTCCTCTGGGTGGTGGGGTCTGGCTCAGGCTCCTCTGGGTGGTGGGGTCTGGCTCAGGCTCCTCTGGGTGGTGGGGTCTGATTCGGGCTCCTCTGGGTGGTGTGGTCTGGCTCAGGCTCCTCTGGGTGTGGGTCTGATTTGGGCTCCTCTGGGTGGTGGGGTTCTGGCTCGGGCTCCTCTGGGTGGTGGGGGTCTGATTCGGGCTCCTCTGGGTGGTGGGGTCTGGCTCAGGCTCCTTGGGTGGTGGGGTCTGGCTCAGGCTCCTCTGGGTGGTGGGTCTGATTTGGGCTCCTCTGGGTGGTGTGGTCTGGCTCAGGCTCCCTCTGGGTGGTGGGGTCTGATTTGGGCTCCTCTGGTGGTGGGGTCTGGCTCAGGCTCCTCTGGTGGTGGGTTGATTTGGGTCCTCTGGGTGGTGGGGTCTGATTTGGGCTCCTCTGGTGGTGGGGTCTGGTCGGCTCTCTGGGGGTGGGGTCTGATTTGGGCTCCTCTGGTGGTGGGGTCTGCTCAGGCTCCTCTGGGTGGTGGGGTCTGATTCGGGCTCCTCGGTGGTGGGGTTGATTCGGGCTCCTCTGGGTGGTGGGTCTGATTCGGCTCCTCTGGGTGGTGGGGTCTGGCTCGGGCTGCCTCTGGGGTGGTGGGGTCTGATTCGGGCTCCTTCTGGGTGGTGGGGTCTGGATTCGGGCTCCTCTGGGTGGTGGGTCTGGCTCGGGCTCTCTGGTGGTGGGTCTGATTCGGGCTCCTCTGGGCGGTGGGCTTTGATCGGGCTCCTCTGGGTGGTGGGGTCTGGCTCGGGCTCCTCTGGGGTGGTGGGTCTGATTCGGGCTCCTCTGGGTGTGGGGTCTGATTTGGGCTCCTCTGGGTGGTGGGTCTGATTCGGGCTCTCTGGGCGTGTGGCTTTGATTCGGCTCCTCTGGGTGGTGGGGGTTTGATTCGGGCTCCTCTGGGTGTGGGGTCTGCTCGGGCTCCTCTGGGTGGTGGGGTCTGATTCGGGCCTCCTCTGGGTGGTGGGGTCTGGCTCGGGCTCCTCTGGGTGGTGGGGTCTGATTCGGGCTCCTCTGGGTGGTGGGCGTCTGATTCGGGCTCCTCTGGTGTGGGGTCTGGCTCGGGCTCCTCTGGGTGGTGGGGTCTGATTCGGGCTCCTCTGGGTGGTGGGGTCTGATTTGGGCTCCTCTGGGTGGTGGGGTCTGACTTGGGCTCCTCTGGGTGGTGGGGTCTGATTTGGGCTCCTCTGGGTGGTGGGGTCTGATTCGGGCTCCTCTGGGTGGTGGGGTCTGATTCGGGGCTCCTCTGGGTGGTGAGGGTCTGATTTGGGCTCCTCTGGGTGGTGGGGTCTGGCTCGGGCTCCTCTGGGTGGTGGGGTTTGGCTCGGGCTCTCTGGGTGGTGGGGTCTGGCTCGGGCTCCTCTGGGTGGTGGGGTCTGATTCGGGCTCCTCTGGGTGGTGGGGTCTGGCTCGGGCTCCTCTGGGTGGTGGGGTCTGGCTCGGGCTTCTCTGGGAGGTGGGGTCTGGCTCGGGCTCCTCTGGGTGGTGGGGTCTGATTCGGGCTCCTCTGGGTGGTGGGGTCCGAGTTCTTCTGGGTAGTGGGGTCCATTCTGGATCATGCAGATGTTCCTTGGTCTGCTTCCCGTCTCTCATTGAGTTAACTGGCGTCTGCAAGAGAAAATCATCAGCACAAGGGCTTCATGTGCAGGGGCCACACGGGGCCCAACCATACTGCATTCCTAAAAGTCCTGACCCTTCCTAGTATCTTGCTCTCCTTCTCGCTTCTGAGCTGCACTCATCTATGTATTGCGCTTGCTCTGGGGTTGCCATAGGAGCATTAACAAATGAATGTTTGCCTGGACTTCCTGTCATGTGACCTCCAGGTTGGTTCTTATGAGTGGTGATCACATGACAGAAAGTCCATGGTGTAAACATTACCATGGTAACCTCAGAGCACGCACAGCATTCCCATCACTGTAGTTGTCATGTCCTGTCCCACCCTTCGTACCCCGCACTACCGGCCTCTCTGACGTAGCCCAACGGGAGTTCAAAGATGGTGGACCATGGGAGCGCAATTAGGTCCTCGGCTGCCATGGAAACCAAACACTCGATGGTGTGGAGGTGGCGTAGAATCTCTTCCCTAACCTTCCAGATGCCATGACCACTATTTGTTGCAGCATCCAAGGGGTTAAGCGGCTGGGATCTGCAGCAGAGCGTGAGCCACACCCCACACCGTACATTTACCGTGTGTGCCACTGAAGGGTTAATACCGGTCACTTGACCTCTCACCTTCGTCCCGTGTGGTGTCCTCGCCTCTGGCGCTGTCAGGTATTGGCGGTTCGGCAGTGATGTGATCCGGTGACTCTTCCTGGGCCGGGACCTCGGTGGTCTCTGCGCTCTGGTGAGGAGCAGCGGCGTCCGGAGCAGCGGCGTCAGATCCGGTCACCTCGGGTGGGTCTCCAACCACTAGGAGGAGAGTGGGTTAATCACGTTGTCACTGACTGGAGGGGTGAACCCCCTGGGACCTCACTGACCCCCGCACTATTGGGTACCTGGTGGGGGCGGCTGCACCTCCGCTGTCGGGGACCACAGGGTCAGGCCGCTGATCTTCTCTGGGATCCACCGGGTCACCGGCACCGCCAGAGGCTCCTCCTCCTCCTCCTCTTCATCCTTCTCCTGTGTGATGAGCGGCAGGACATTAGGAGACACGTCCCCACTGCCCCCTCCTCGGGATGGACTATCTGCATCAGCACCCTGCTGCTAGGCTTTACATGTGGCCCCCAGGTGTAGGGGCCCGGGTGCAATCCATCCCCAGCATGCACTGCACACTATACACACTGCACACTATACACTGCACATCAAGCCGGCCAGGACCTGGACTTCTGGGGGGATCTTCAGCACAAAGCCCTCGATCACCGGGGGGTCCTTGTACGCGGACCTGGAGGGGCCCCCACGGCTGCTGGGGCTTTAACACAACGTGCAGACTTGTTAATGGAGGACATTTATAACACATTACAAGACGCAGACTGCAGTGACTGATCCCCCTCCCCATGTCCTATACTCCAGTCACATCCAGAGCTGCAGCTCTGGATGTGACTGGAGTATAAGACATGATGTAAGTACAATAGTGACTTCAGCTCTGGAGGTGACTGGAGTATAAGACCTGATGTAAGTAGAATAGTGAGTGCAGCTCTGGATGTGACTGGAGTATAAGACCTGATGTAAGTAGAATAGTGAGTGCAGCTCTGGATGTGACTGGAGTATAAGACATGATGTAAGTACAATAGTGACTTCAGCTCTGGAGGTGACTGGAGTATAAGACCTGATGTAAGTAGAATAGTGAGTGCAGCTCTGGATGTGACTGGAGTATAAGACCTGATGTAAGTAGAATAGAGAGTGCAGCTCTGGATGTGACTGAGTATAAGACCTGATGTAAAAGCAGAATAATGAGTGCAGCTCTGGATGTGACTAGAGGATAAGACCTGATGTAAGTAGAATAGTGACTGAAGCTCTGGAGGTGACTGGAGTATAAGACCTGATATAACAGCAGAATAGTGAGTGCAGCTCTGGATGTGACTGGAGTATAAGATATGATGTAACAGCAGAATAGTGAGTGCAGCTCTGGAGGTGACTGGAGTATAAGACCTGATGTAACAGTAGAATAGTGAGCGCAGCTCTGGATGTGACTGGAATATAAGACCTGATGTAACAGCAGAATAATGAGTGCAGCTCTGGGTGTGACTGGAGTATAAGATATGATGGAACAGCAGAATAGTGAGTGCAGCTCTGGAGGTGACTGGAGTATAAGACATGATGTAGCAGCAGAACAGTGAGTGCAGTTGTCGATGTGACTGGAGTATAAGACATGATGTAACAGCAGAATCGTGAGTGCAGCTCTGGATGTGACTGGAGTATAAGATATGATGTAACAGCAGAATAGTGAGTGCAGTTGTCGATGTGACTGGAGTATAAGAACTGAGGTAACGGCAGAATAGTGCCTGCAGCTCTGGGTGTGACTGGAGTATAAGACATGATGTAACAGTAGAATTGCGAGTGCAGCTCTGGATGTGACTGGACTATAAGACTTGATATAACAGCAGAATGGTGAGTGCAGCTCTGGATGTGACTGGAGAATCGGGCTGGTGGTCTGAGTTCTGCTTTAGGCCTAGCTCTGCCCAGCGGATGAGGAGTACAATCCTGAATGCGGAGTATCTGTGCTGGGATAGTGATGCCTGGTCTGCGCTCACCTGTTCTGCCTGCACGTAGGATCCATGTTGTTCGCAGCCGATGTCAAACACGTACTTCCCCGGACCCAGGATCTGCGGAGAAGACAGGGAGAGATCAGCCATGGTACTGGAGACTGGGGGCGTGCCCCTCCCCCCAAAGTGACTGCTTTCCAATGCTTGGCTGAAGCTCCACTGTAACAGACCCTCAGCTGTGTTAAGTATCAGGTCTGTCTGTATGTGAAGAGGTCACTATTCACTGACAGCACTACCTCTGTAGGGGGCGTCTCCTCACCGTGTTATTGGAGAACTTCCCCTGGTAGCGGTGGTTGTGATGGACCAGCTCTCCGGCGCCCTCCTGTTTCCCGTTCACCCAGGTGCCGATGTACCGGGAGCCGGTGTCGGCGTAGGTGTAGACGCCCTGCCCGTGCCTGCGGAGAAGATAGAGAGATTACAGGGGGGCGCTGTTGCATTGGGGTCTATGAGAGATCTGTGGTGACAGACGGTACTGCAGGTGCAGGGTTCTGTTCACACTGGACTCCCCCATCGGACGCCCGTCACCCGCTGTACCCCGGACCACGCCCCCTGCTGTATACCTCTGATGGGCGAACCAATCCCCGCTGTAGGTGTCCTCGTTGGCATAAGTATACACGCCCTGGCCTTGCCGCTGGTCATCCACCCAGTCACCTGGAGGAGGAGAGGCAGTGTTAGCGCCCGTAGCGCAGTGCTGCACTAAGAGGTTCTGCAGCAGCCGGGCGTGTCATGTGACGGGCGTTACCTTCGTATCGGGATCCGTCCGGGTACATGAAGGTGCCCACCCCGTGTTTGCGGTTCTGGTAATATTCTCCCACGTAGCGCGCGCCGTTCTTGAAGCGGTACGTCCCCTGTGGAGGGCAGAGAAGGAGCGTCAGTGCCGCCGATCACACCGGCTCCATACCGGGGGGCGGGGCTAATGTGCTCACCTGACCGTGCCGCCGCCCGTTCTCATACATTCCGTCATACGTGTCTCCATTCGGAAGCCGCGCTTTTCCTTGTCCGTGTCTCTCCCCGGCCTCGTTACTGAGTTCTCCCCTTCAGTCCTAATACTGCGGAGGGTCCTGACCGCTCCGACCTCTACTAGTCCTGACCGAGCCGCACTACTGAGTCCTGACCGCTGCCGCCATCCTGACTGAGTCCTGACCTCCTGAGTCCTGACCGCCGCCACCTCTACTGAGTCCTGACCGCAGCCGCCATCATATACTGAGTCCTGACCGCTGCCGCCACCTGAGTCCTGACTGAGTCCTGACCTGAGCTGCCGCCACCTCTACTGAGTCCTGACGGAGCTCCGCCATCAATATACTGATCCTGACCGCAGCCGCCACCTCTACTGAGTCCTGACCGCTGCCGCCAACTGATACTGAGTCCTGACCGCTGCCGCCATCTCTACTGAGTCCTGACCGCAGCCGCCACCTCTACGTCCTGACCGCTGCCGCCACTATACTGAGTCTGACGCGCGCCCCATATACTGAGTCCTGACCGCTGCCGCCAATATACTGAGTCCTGACCGCTGCCGCCATCTATACTGAGTCCTGACCGCTGCCCCTCTACTGAGTCCTGACTGCTGCCGCCAATACTACTGAGTCTCTGACTGCCTGCCGCCATCTTTACTGAGTCCCTGACCGCCGCGCCATATACTACTGAGTTCCTGACCGCTGCCGCCACTCTACTGAGTCCTGACCCGCCGCCACCTCTACTGAGTCCTGACCGCTGCCGCCACCTCTACTGTTCCTGACCGCTGCCGCCATCTCTACTGAGTCCTGACGCTGCCGCCCACCTCTACTGAAGTCCTGACCGCGCCGCCACCTCTACTGATCCTGACCGCCCCCATCCGCCATCTACTGAGTCCTGACCGCTGCCGCCACCTCTACTGAGTCCTGACCGCTGCCGCCATCACTTATACTGAGTCCTGACCGCAGCCGCCACCTCTACTGAGTCCTGACCGCTGCCGCCAATATACTGAGTCCTGACCGCTGCCGCCATCTCTACTGAGTCCTGACCGCAGCCGCCACCTCTACTGGGTCCTGACCGCTGCCGCCAATATACTGAGTCCTGACCGCTGCCGCCAATATACTGAGTCCTGACCGCTGCCGCCAATATACTGAGTCCTGACTGCTGCCGCCATCTCTACTGAGTCCTGACCGCTGCCGCCAATATACTGAGTCCTGACTGCTGCCGCCAATATCTGAGTCCTGACTGCTGCCGCCATCTTTACTGAGTCCTGACCGCTGCCGCCAATATACTGAGTCCTGACTGCTGCCGCCATCTCTACTGAGTCCTGACCGCTGCCGCCAATATACTGAGTCCTGACTGCTGCCGCCATCTCTACTGAGTCCTGACTGACCGCTGCCGCCAATATACTGAGTCCTGGACTACTTCCTGCCGCATCCGCCACTGAGTACTGAGTCCTGACCGCTGCCGCCATCTCTACTGATCCGACCGCAGCCGCCATAAATATACTGAGTCCTGACCGCTGCCGCCACCTCTACTGAGTCCTGACCGCTGCCGCCAACCTCTACTGAGTCCTGACCCGCCGCCATCTCCTACTCCGCCATCTCTACTGATCCTGACCGCTGCCGCCATCTCTACTGAGTCCTGACCACTACCGCCAATATACTGAGTCCTGACTGCAGCCACCATCTTTACTGAGTCCTGACCGCTGCGCCAATATACTGAGTCCTGACCGCAGCCGCCATCTTTACTGAGTCCTGACCGCAGCCGCCATCTTTACTGAGTCCTGACCGCAGCCGCCATCTTCTGAGTCCTGACCGCTGCCGCCATCTCTACTGAGTCCTGACCGCTGCCGCCAATATACTGAATCCTGACCGCTGCGCCATCTTTACTGATCCTGACGCCGCCGCCATCTTTTACTGAATCTGACCGCTGCCGCCATCTTTACTGATCCTGACCGCTGCCCAGCTAATCCCCTACCTAGTAATCAGACATCCCCTGTACCTCCACCTATAATCCAGACACCCTGTACCTCCACCTAATAACCTCACCTAATAATCCCACCCCTAATTACACCTCCAGACACCCCCGTACCTCCACCTAATAATCAGACACCCCTGTACCTCCACCTAATAATCCAGACACCCCCTGTACCTCCCACTAATAATCCAGACACCCCCTTTACCTCCACCTAATAATCCAGACACCACCCCGTACTCCACCTAATAATCCAGACACCCCCTGTACTCCACCTAATGCAGACACCCCCGTCTCCACCTAATAATCAGACACCCCCTGTATCCATAAGCCAGACACCCCCTGTACCTCCACCTAATAATCCACCTAATAAATCCAGACACCCCCTGTACTCCACCTAATAAATCCAGACACCCCTGTACCTCCACCTAATAATCCAGACACCCCTGTACCTCCACCTAATAATCCAGACACCCCCTGTACCTCCACCAATAATAATCCACAGACACCCCCGTACCTCTCACCTAATAATAATCCAGACACCCCTGTACCTCCACCTATAATCCAGACACCCCCTGTCCACCTCCACCTCCACCTAATAATCCAGACACCCCCTGTACCTCCACCTAATAATCCAGACACCCCTGTACCTCCACCTAATAATCCAGGACACCCCCTGTCCACCTCACCTACCTCCACCTAAATCCAGACACCCCCCTTCCACCTAATAATCCTAATAATCCAGACACCCCTGTACCTCACCTAATAATCCAGACACCCCCTGTAACCTCCACCTCCACCTAAAATCCAGACACCCCTTACCTCCACCTAACTAATAATCCACACCCCCTGTACCTCCACCTAATAATCCAGACCCCTGTACCTCCACCTAATAATCCAGACACCCCCTGTACCTCCACCTAATAATCCAGACACCCCCTGTACCTCCACCTAATAATCCAGACACCCCCTGTACCTCACACCTAATAATCCAGACACCCCCTGTACCTCCACCTAATCCAGGACACCCCCGTACCCCACCTAGTAATCAGACCACCCCTGTACCTCCACCTAATAATCCAGACACCCCCTGTACCTCCACCTAATAATCCAGACACCCCCTGTACCTCCACCTAATAATCCAGACACCCCCCCTGACCCCCTCACCTAATAATCCAGACACCCCCACCTCCACCAATAATCCAGACACCCCTGTACCTCCACCTAATAATCCAACACCCCCTCCCCGTACCTTCCAGACACCTAGTAATCCAGACACTCCTGTACCTCCACCTAATAATCAGACACCCCCTGTACCCCACCTAATAATCCAGACACCCCCCTGTACCTCCACCTAATAATCCAGACAACCCCCTGTACCTCCACCTAATAATCCAGACACCCCCTGACCTCCACCTAATAATCCAGACACCCCCTGCACCTCACCTAATAATCCAGACACCCCCTGTACCTCCACCTAATAATCCAGACACCCCCTGTACCTCCACCTAATAATCCAGACACCCCTGTACCTCCACCTAATAATCCAGACACCCCCCAGACCCCCTGTACCTCCACCTAATAATCCAGACACCCCCTGTACCTCCACCCTAATAATCCAGACACCCCCTGTACCTCCACCTTAATAATCCCAGACACACCCCCTGTACCTCCACCTAATAATCCAGACCCACCCACCAATAATCCAGACACCTCCACCTCCACCTAAAATCCAGACACCCTGTACTCCACTAATAATCCAGACACCCCTGTACCTCCACCTAATAATCCAGACACCCCCTGTACCTCCACCTAATAATACACCTCCACCTAATAAATCCAGACACCCCCTGTACCCTCCACCTTAATTAATCCAGACACACCCCGTGTACCTCCACCTAATAATCCAGACACCCCCCTGTACCTCCACCTAAATCCAGACACCCCCTGTACCTCCACCCTAATAATCCAGACACCCCCTGTACCCCACCTAATAATCCAGACACCCCTGTACCTCCACCTAATAATCCAGACACCCCCTGTACCTCCAGACACCCCACCCCACCTCCACCTAATAATCAGACACCCCCTGTACCTCCACCTAATAATCCAGACACCCCCCAGTACCTCCACCTAATAATCCAGACACACCCTACCTCCAGAGTACCTCCACCTAATATCCCAGTACCTCCACCTAATAATCCAGACACCCCTGTACCTCCACCTAATAATCCAGACACCCCCTGTACCTCCACCTAATAATCCAGACACACCTCCACCTAATAATCCAGACACCTCCACCTAATAATCCAGACACCCCCCTGTACCTCCACCTAATAATCCAGACACCCCCGTGCACCTCCACCTAATAATCCAGACACCCCCTGCACCTCCACCTAATAATCCAGACACCCCACCATAATCCAGACCTCCACCTAATAATTCCAGACACCCCCTGTACCTCCACCTAATAATCCAGACACCCCCTGCACCTCCACCTAATAATCCAGACAGTACCTCCACCTAATAATCCAGACACCCCCTGTACCTCCACCTAAAATCCAGAATCCTGTACCTCCACCTAGTAATCCAGACACCCCCTACCTAATAATCCACCTAATAATCCAACACCCCCTGTACCTCCACCTAATAATCCAGACACCCCCTGTACCTCCACCTAATAATCCAGACACCCCCTGTACCTCCACCTAATAATCCAGACACCCCCTGTACCTCCACCTAATAATCCCAACACCCCCTGTACCTCCACCTAATAATCCAGACACCCCCTGTCCACTAATAATCCAGACACCCCCTGTACCTCCACCTAATAATCCAGACACCCCCTGTACCTCCACCTAATAATCCAGACACCCCCTGTACCTCCACCTATAATCCAGACACCCCCTGTACCTCCACTAATAATCCAGACACCCCCTGTACCTCCCCTAATAATCCAGACACCCCTGCACCTCCACCTAATAATCCAGACACCCCCTCACCTCCACCTAGTAACCAGGACACCCCACCCCCAGTACCTCCACCTAATAATCCAGACACCCCCCTTTGTACCTCCACCTAATAATCCAGACACCCCCATGACAACCCCTGTACCAATAATCCACCTCCACCTAATAATCCAGACACCCCCCTGTACCCACCAACCTAATAATCCAGACACCCCTGCCACCTAATAATCCAGACACCCCCTGACTCCACCTAATAATCCAGACACCCCCTGTACCTCCACCTAATAATCCAGACAGTGTCGGACTGGGGTACCTAGGGCCCACCAGTAAAAATTATTTTGGGGGCCCACTGTACGGATACATTCAAATATTATAAATAATCTAACAAGTTTTTATATGAACATAGCTGGTTGAGGCTGTACATTCAATATAAGTATTAGTACATAAGTCTACTGTGTTATGTGCCACTTGCAAGGGTGGAGACTAGGGCCCACCTTGCTCAGGGCCCACCG
>ONZH01028222.1:0-14309 GCA_900303285.1 Rhinella marina | reverse complement strand
ATTAGCATCTGTTATGCTCAGTTTGACTTCATTCCATCATGTGTCTGTTATTTTTATCTGTCTGCAGAACTTTTTATCCCATCCAAAATAACGGAAATAACAAGTAGTTTTCTTTTTTTATCATTGAAGTCAATGGATGATGGATTTTTATCCATTATTCAACTCATTTAACCGACCCGTTTTTCAGTTTTTTCTGGAAAAGTCTATGCAGATGTGAACTTAGCCTATGCTAGTGTTACATCTGTGGCAGCTATTCCGGCAGGCTATTCTGGCAGAGAAAAAGCCTGCTGGAATTCTCCGGATCTGGTGCTACTGGATGGTCCGCCAGCCCTGTTGACTATAATGAGATCCGGGGGAGATCCAGCAAAATCCAGGCGGCCAGATCACAATGCCACAGATGTGAAAGTAGCCTTAGCTGAGTTCCCCAAGAATGACATATTGTATTTTTTTTATTAATATAAAATATTTTCTTTATTAATGCTGACATTGTTTATCTTCTAGATGGAGCAAAGATCAAGAAAAAGGTAAATTACATAAACTGTAACATTTCAGTAAAATATTTAATATACCGTAAACGGCCTCTAAGATGTAAATAACCTTTCTTTTTGTCCATGCATATGCTGTGTGTACATGCTTTGGTTACTATTTAAGAAGTTTATGAAACATCACATGAAGGCACTAGAGAGTCTTGTGTAATACCTTCCTAATATGGAATCACTTCCAAAGATAAAACGAGTGATACCTATACTAATGTTACAGTTGATCAGAGAATTTCTTTTAAAAGGGAATGTCTCATCAGAAAATGTGACCTATTGTTTAAATCAAGTTTTAGTGTTTTTTGATGATTGGGGACATATCACCTATATGTAGAGATAAGAAAGGATCCACCATTCACAATAGGTAAATAGCATGCTTAGAAAACTCCCATAGAAGTTTGTGAGTCACTTCCTGACCATTGTGCCTATGGCTCATGGTGGCTGCTGTACAGCATATCTCTAAATGCTGTCAGCAACACCTCAGGCAAGATGGCTGCTGCTATAATCACGTTCACGAAATTGAATTAACACCTTAACGACCCTGGAAGAGAATGCTCATCCTAAATTGCAAATACTTAGTGCCCCAGGACGAGCATTCTCGTTCTGGGGTCCTTCCTTCCCCCCATGTCGGGTGCCCCCATTAGAAGCAGAGATCCAGCTGCATCCACCAGCATCGTTGATTACGCCGATGCCGGTGGATTAACCCCTCATATGCTGTGGTCAGCGCTGACCGTGGCATATGGGAGGTTTGCGCTCCCTCACCTCCTGCATCGGGTCCCCGCAGAACCGATTGTTGCCATGGCAACCCCAAGCCTCTCAGAGGCCTTGGAGCCCGGCAGCTACGGAAGCCTATGAGGCCCAGTTACACTGATAGACAATGCAGTACAATACAGATTTATTGTGCTGCATTGAAACAGGGATCAGACCCTGTAATGTTGAAGTCCCATAGTGGGACATTAGTAAAAAGTAAAAAGAAAAGTAAAATAAAAGTGTTTTTAACAATAAAAAAAAGTTTCAATTTTTTTTAAAAAAAGCCATAAAAAGTGACATATAACATTGTAAAAAATAGAAAAAAAAAATGAAAAAAAACCCAGACATATTAATCGCGTGCGTAAAAAAACCTGCTCTATAAAAATATCACATGATCCACTCCATCTGGTCAACCTTTTATCTCAAAAAGTATTTATGGGCAGATGATCAACCAAGCGATCATCTGCCCAAAAATAATACCAAACCATCATCATCTTATCCCGCAAAAAAATGACATCCTACCTAAAACAATCGGCTAAAAAATAAAAAAAGATATGGCTCTCAGAAAATGGAGACATAAAAACATCATTTTTTGTTTCAAAAATGGTTTTATTGTTTAAAACCAAAGTATATGAAAAAAAAACAGACATATTAGGTATTTGCCGCGTCCGTAACAACCTGCTCTATAAAAATATCACATGAGCTAACCCGTCCGGTGAACACCATAAAAAAATAAAATAAAAACTGAGCCAAAAAAGCCATTTTTTATCACCTTACATAACAAAAAGTGTAATACAAAGAGATCAAAAAGTCATATCTACCTAAAAATAATACCAATGAAACAGTTATCTCATCCCGCAAAAAATGACAAACTACCTAAAACAATCGGCTAAAAAATAAAAAAGATATGGCTCTCTGAAAATGGAGACATAAAAACATCATTTTTATTTTGTTTCAAAAATTATTTTATTGTTGAAAACCAAAATATATTTAAAAAAAACAGACATGTTAGTTATCGCCACGTCCGTAACAACCTTCTCTATAAAAATATCACATGAGCTAACCCGTCCGGTGAACACCGTAAAAAAAAATAAATAAAATCCGTGCCAAAAAATATTTTTTTTTTTGTCACCATGCATCACAAAAAGTGTAATACCAAATGATCAAAAAGTAGTATATATCCAAAAATAGTACCAATCAAACCGTCCTCTCATCCGCAAAAAATGAGACCCTACCTAAGACAATAGCCCAAAAAATAAAAAAGGTATGGCATTTAGAAAATCACCTCATGTTGCAAAAAATGAGACCCTAGATAAGATGATCGCCCGAAAAATAAAAGTAATATGCCTTTTAGAAAAAGGAGACACACAAACATGATTTATTTCAAAAATGCTTTATTATGTAAAACTGAAACAAAAGAAAAATAAAAGTAGACATATTTGATGTCGTCGCCTCCATAACAACCTGCTCTATAAAAATAGCACATTGATTTAATCTGTCAGGTGAACACAGTAAAAAAAAATTTAAAACTGTGCCAGAACAGCCATTTTTCTGCTACCTTGCCTCACAAAAAGCGTAATATAGAGTAATCAAAAGTCATATATACCACAAAATAGTACCAATAAAAGTATCACCTTATCCTATAATTTACAAAATGGGGTTACTTTTTTGGAGTTTCTACTCTAGTAGGGGGTCTTTAAAAGTCACATGACAACTTAAAATTATCCAGTGAAATCTGCCCTCCAAAAACCATATGACGCTCCTTTCCTTCTGTGCCCTGCCCTGCGCCTGTACAGCAGTTTACGACCATATATAAGGTGTTTCTGTAAACTGCAGAATCGGGGTAATAAATATTGAGTTTTATTTGGCTGTTAACCCTTGATGTGTTACAGGAAAAAATTAATTAAAATGGAAAATCTGCCAAAAAAGTGAAATTTAAAAATGTAATCTCCTTTTTCCTTTAATTCTTGTGGAACACCTAAAGGGTTAACAAAGTTTGTAAAATCAGTTTTGAATAACTTCAGGGGTGTATTTTCTACAATGGGGTCATTTATGGGTGGTTTCCACTATCTAAGCCCCACAGTGACTTTATAACTTAAGTGGTCCTTAAAAAAAATGGGTTTCGGACATTTTCTTAAAAATTTAAAAATTTGCTTCTAAAATTCTAAGCCTTATAAGATCCTAAAAAATAAAATTACATTTACAAAATGATGCAAACATGAAAGTGGACATATGGGAAATGTAAAGTAATAGCTCTTTCATGATGTATTACTATCTCCATCCAAAGCCATTTATTAGGCTTCACCCAACCACTAACCATGAGGGGAAAAAAAGTTTTTGTGTTATCATTCATATTCTCTAAAAAAAGGCCAAGTTAGCCAAAATTCCGCAGTGGTATGTAAACTTTTGAGCACAACTGTATATATTACTGGCATATTCAATAATTTGTCTCTTCACAATCACTTACCAGTAGAATAGCTCAACTTAGGTGAAGTGACCACTGCCGCAGGGTTAAATGGTAACCCATAGCAAGAGTGGTGTTTGTAAAGGTAGTTTTTAACTCCTTTATAATTTGTCCATCGAACTGAAAGGAATATGTAGTGGATGGGAACTGGCAAACATTTAATCTTTGTTGTTTTCATTGCATCAATAAGGTGTAAAAGAGTTAACAGGTCTAATAGGAGTCATATTAGTCAATTAACTTACTGAAAAAATAGATCCTAGCGGTAAATGGTAGCTATAACGTCAGCTCCAATTGGGGTGGCATTTTTTTGGACATTAGGAGCCGAATATTATACCTAGGCCCACTGGAGGATCTTCTGATATTCTGGTAGGCCACTCTGCCCCTGACTGGATGCCCCTTTGGACGTGTTGTCAAGTTTTTGTGGATTTAAAAAAAAAATTTCATTTCCAAGAAGGAAACAGGGCCAGACCCCTTTTTTGTTCACGTAGGATTTCTAGTACTGTTGCAAGTATAGCTGATAGCTATAGCAGGTGTTTTATTTGTGTGTTTTTTACATGAGTATTTATTGAAGAATTTCAAAGACACATCCAGTATTCTACATAAAAGCATGGTACAACAATAATACAAGCAACATTACTCTAGACATGATGGGTATGACCAATTAGTACTAACTATTTAATAATTGTGCATACTAAGGCTTAAATTAGGTGTACAAGAGAATATAGGAGCATAGTTGGTATGGAATGAAACAAATCAGTTTTTCACAAAAGTGTTTGTGTTCCTATAGGGATCTCAAGAAGAACTTGATTATTCCAGCTTCCTTATCCATCACAGCGGCTCGCCAAATGAGGAAAATGCTGCTTAAATTTACCTTGGAAATTCCAAACAAGTCACATACACCAATCACGCAATACCATATCTATGCACATTCAATCATTAATCATTGCAGCTACAGCTAAATGTCTGTGTCTTTATTGCATACTGTATATATATGAAACTGTATATTTACTTATAGAACACAAATACTTGTAATGAATCGACAGAAGAATGTAGAACATGTGAGAAATTTACATCCAGCATGATTCAAAGAACCACAGGGGTGATAACAATGAGACACTGTACATTTGGCACTAAAGTGAGAAGCTTGGAGCCAGAGATTAAATGGCTCATACAAATATTTGATGGCCCATTAATCATTTGTTTATAGAAGGAAAACTCCTGCACAGGAGATAAATATTGGTATTAACATTTTATATTACAAAACTGAGGCTTAGAGGACTTGTCCCACCTCAATAATTATGTCATATTGCTAAGATATGCCATAAATGTCAGTCAAGTGTGGGGTGGCCTAGCTATGTGAGCAGACGCGCTCGGTGACCTACATATCCTGATTACCATCCTGGTACCTGCTAAACTACTTTTCTTCAGCCTCCCTGCATTCCTTGAGTCTTAGGATCGTACAGTGGTGAAGACTGGCCTCAGACTCTGGACCATTTTGCTCAGAAGCAGGCTCAAAATGGCGCCAAGCCGAGAAGGTCAGCTCCAGACATTTTGAGATGCACAGGAAGTTGCCTCGCCTGCTAACACCTCAACAGGTCTCCTGACAACTTCTGACCTACATTAGAGCCTGTCAGGTTACTCTCACAGGCAAAATGTAGAAGTGCGGGTGGATTTGGGACTCCTCAGACATGATATGTGCTGTGTGAGCAGCATACTGAGGTGGAGAACCAAGTATCTGAGATAAAGGATTGGGTGAGCTCCATTACTCACTGTCTGGAAGATGTGGAGCCCAAGTCTCTTCCTGGTGTGCAAAAGCTGACGACCAGGAGAATCTAATCCATCATAATAATGTCCAAATGGGCCTCCCTGAAAAAACAAAGGTGTAACCCTGAAAAGTTTGCTGAGAGATTGCTGTGAGAACTGTTCGGGGATTATGCTTTCTCCCTTACAGTTGTTGTACCAGGGTGGCCCATAAAAAGTAAGCCTGCCTCCAATATCTCTAAATCAAACTGCCTATTAGTAAAATCTGCCTTAGTTGTCCATAGCAATCATCAGAGCTCAGCTTTCATTTTTTCAGAGACCTTTGCCAACAAGTCCCCAGGAACAAAACTACCAGTAAAACATTGTATTCAGAGTCAGAAATGGCATTAAACTAGCTCTGGTTGCAAACATGAATACCGGAGGCCTCCATCGATCAGGGCAGCTGAAGTTGTGCATGAAATTAAGCAGCGGATTGCCAGTAGCCCCCCAAAAATCAATTGGAAGACTGTCTCAGCAATCATGAGAGCGAGTGCTGAAATCTCCGAACCTGAAACCGTACTGAATAACGCAGCAACTGAAAAAGTCTGACTATGATTGCTTACAGACATTTGGACCCATTGCTGTACTTCATGATGGACCAAGCTTGGTTTAATTTATCAGGTCATGTAAATTCCTAGAATATGAGGTACTGGGTCCACTGAAAATCCCCATTTGACTCACGAAACACAATTTCATGACCACAAAATTGGTGTTTGGTACTCAGTGTCAGAAACACGAATAGTGGGGCCAGTTTTCTTCAAGTCAACTGTGAATTACCGCAATTTACCATAACATCTTTGAACAGTTTTGCAACCAACTAACATGGAAGAAAAAATGTCCTGCTTTTTTCCAACAAGATGGGGCAACGTGCCAAACCTCACGGAGTTCACTGGCACAGGTTCATGAACTGAGGAGCAAATTAAGAGCAAGGGGTTATGGCCACCACGTTCCCCAGATTTGTCCACATGCGATTTTTATCTGTGGGGATATTTAAAACAGAAAGTGTCCACTAACAATCCACATCCCCTGGATGAACTCAGGGAAAACATCAGAAAAACAATCCGCAGCACCACTAGTGGAGAGCTGTAAGCAGTATCAGCCAACATAATTGTACATGCCCAAAGATGCATAGCCGTGAATGTGGACCACTTTCAGCATTTTTTGGACTTGTGAGTAATTTAAAAAAACAATCCACCCTCTCGTTCATCTTGTCATACTATTGCTGAAGGCGGGTTTCTTTTTCGTGGGCCATCCTATAGAAAGCACTCCATAGAGTTCCCACCCAGGCCTTTACTTCCAGGTGCACCACAAAATCTTTTCCACATGAGGCTTCTCAACTGCAAAGAGAGATTGAATCCTGGCCCGCACCAAAGGTGAGATTAAGCAAGACAACTCACATATCGCCTTCTTCCAGGAAACCAAAGCGAACAAGGGCGCAATGCACAAACGTGACCTCCCCCATTCACTTCTATGGGAGTTCCAGAAATAGCTCTTTTCAGATGATATGCCACTAATGTGTGAGACAGGCCAACCCCTTTTAATAGGTCACTGTTATTCAATATGGAAGTTATATGTGTTGATGCGTTGTTTGAAAATTACAAATAAACAATTTTAAAAAAGCGTCAGACAGGTGCGAGTCCCACCACTGGGACATATTCCTATCTCCTGAATAGGGCCCCTAACTTGAACAGAGTGCACATTGCGCATGGTCAGCCACCCTCAATTCACCACTATGGTACTTCTAAAAATAGCCAAGCACACTTGCTCTGCTATTTCAGGAGGTCCCATTGTGGAGATAAGAGTGGGTCTCAGAGGTTGGACCTGCACCTATCTGACATTTATAGTATGTATGGTAGCAATATGCCATAGATGTTCAGATGGGACAACCTCCTTGTAAGAAATAATAAAAGTGTAACCTTTTAAATGCACAAAGGCAGACCAACTACATTTATTATTGGTGCAAGTCACATTTGTTAAGGAAGGGCTTATTTTCTTTTACATTATGCATCTTTTTATACATGAGTTTTCAATACGTAAGTCATACAAAATCAGTAGTAGCTCTTATTTTGATGGGACTGTAAATGATGATCATATGTGTATCTCCAGCCAGCTCAACATAACATAAATTGACAGGAAATTAGTTTGAACTACAAGATAACATGATAATCGTATTCTAGATTTGTTCCAACCAAAAAGTTACATTAATAGACTCAGCCAACAGAATCAGCCTAAGCCAGTTTTAAACAGATAACTTGGTTGTAGCTCTGTTATTAACACATTCAATTTTTCAAGTCTTTCAGTTTCTGCTCATTCAATTTCTTATAAAATTTATAAATTTAAGAACTGTAAAATTGTATTTAGGTTTTCCTATGATTGATCATTACTGAGTAAATTAAATATAATCTTTATATGGTATAGTGAATCGTGAGCAGTCATTTTAGACCAAATGTTGATTAAAGGGGTCTTCCGGGATCCTGATATTAATGACTTAATCTCAAAAGAGGCCTTCAATATCTCATCAGTGGGGGTCTGACACCCCAACCCCCACTGATCAGATGTCTCCTGCAGCTGCTAATAGTTTGACTATAGCCAGAAGCACAGCTCCATTCAAAGTGTAGTGGTCATGCCAGGTTACTGCAGCTCCCATTCATCTGAAGAGCTGAGCTAGTGCTAATGCTAGTTTTGGCATTGGTGACTGCTAGGAACAGGTGGTGGGTAGGGGTACATGGTGTCAGACCCCCACCAATCAGATACTGATGAGTATAGGAACCTAAATAGGTGGGACCTGCACCTATTGGAAATGTATGGCATATCATACTGACATGCTACAAGGCAATCTGTCACCACCTTTAAGCTGTCCTAAGAACCCCAAATTTCCCTAGCAAGGTGCTGGGTTACTTACTTAAATTCACTTATGTTAGTTTCAACACTAGCTGTAAGAAAATAACCCATTAGGAGTTGCCTTTGGAGCCAAACACTTATCCCTAGGGTCTAAATCTTTGATCTACATTTTATTGATTTCCTCTGGTGGGCTCAAGGAATACCACACCCGACACTGGCTAGGACATAAGTACTGTACTTATGGTCTCAGGAGCACACATTATCCCAGGCAGATAATTGTGGTGACAAAAAGATGCCAAAGCGACCTCTGGTGGGGTGAAATGAGAATAGCAGTTGCTAAAAGGAAGCATATGAGACTAGTATAAGGCCCCATTCACACGACTGTATTGAATGGGGCCATATCTATCCGTAAAATTGCGGAATAGATGCGGCCCCATTCACCTCATTTGAAGCATGTCCTATACTTGTCCGTACACACGACGCTGCGGAACACATGCCGGGCGGCCTCCGTATATTTGCGGGGTCTGCAATAATGCGGACCCGCAAATATACGGTCGTGTGAATGGGGCCTAAGTAACAAAGTATCTAAGAAAAACAACTATAACTAAGTATTGTTTGATAGGATAGTGAGTAAATAGCACCAAACTGTTGAGTCCCCAGAACGATACAGTATAAGCCAGACACACACAAGCGAGTTCAGTGTGAGTTCCTGTTCTGACCTCCGCTCCTCTGACAGAATTCAGCAGGCTGAAATAGACTTTAGGGAAGCCCAAACATAACTGTTTCCTTCACAGTTATTATTGTACAAAGCACACCATTATATAAACTTTTTTGGAAAACTGAGGTTCGCTTTAAGTGTAAAATCCTTCACACTAATAAAACAGACTGTGTCCCGTTCTTCTACTGATGGTGTTACTGGTAGTGGTCATTGAAAGAGGCCTTTAGTCCTTTTATATAAAACCTTTGTTAAAGGGGTTGTCTCGCTTGAGCAAGTTGCCCTTATGTAGAGAAAGTTAATACAAGCCACATTCTAATATACTTGTGATTGTCCATATTGCCTCCTTTGCTGACTTCATTTTTCCATCACATTTTGTTTCCATGGTTACGACCACCCTGCAATCCCTCAGTGGTGGTCGTGCTTGCAATAACAGGAAAAAGCACCGGCCTCTCTGGACTGCAGGGTATACATAGCCTGGTTCTTTTTCCTATATTGTGCAAGCACAGCCACCGCTACTGGATTGTAGGGTGGTCGTAATTGTGGAAACGAGCAGTGTATAATGTGATGGAAAAATGAATCCAGCCAGCAATGGAGGCAATATGGATAATAAAAATACATTAGTAAGTGTAAGTGTCTTGTATTAACTATGTCTACGTGATAAATGCCCATTTGCTGAAGTGAGACAACCCCTTTAATCCATTTCTACCTTAAATGTATTAAACCTGTAAGAAGGGCAAAATGAATGGCCTTTCTGTAAAAGGCTCAACTGTTCTGGACTAAGATTCTGAGAAGAGATATTAACAACTAAGGATTGATCCATACCTGGAGACTGGTAGTCATTGGTGGTTATTCTGTTGCAGAGACTTTGCATTGGCTTTCCCTGTCACGTGTTCTTCTTGGGTTTCTATAACTTCTTTGGCCTAAGAAATGTACTAAGTTTCCATAATTCTGTCGTTCAATGTCGGAACCCATGTTGAAGTATCTTAAGATGTTTGTACACCCTTTAAAAGTAAATAATCTTTAGTATCCCTTATAAATGTATTTCATTTCTTTTTTTCTGTCTCTTTTCTGTAGCTAGTTAGGTTTTTGCTGTAGACACTTCTTTAAACCAGAATACTCTTCAGGAGTTAGTGTGCAAATTACTTGACTTTCATTAGCTGTGATCTTCTTTCTTGTGGTTGTAATGGCTTTTTGAAGGAAATCAGTTGTCAAAGTCATTAAATTGAAGGAACACTTGTTAAAGTGTAATTGAGTTTTCAAAAAAAGTTTGCATAAGGACTGTGCTTCTTTGTAGAATCATAAACTGTGAAAGAATAGGTATTTTTTGCTTAATGTCCTCCTCAGCCATATATTCCATGTTTTTAGCTGCAAAGCTAGATGCATTTCTCTCATAAGCAGGGGGCGTTTCCTTTCTGTGGAATCTGCCCAACACTGTACTGCTGTGATGTCCTTACCCTTACCTCCCACTATGTTTGTTTTCCTCTCTGGACTTCACAGTGCAGATAAGGGGAGGGAAATGACACTTACAGACACACAGGATGCTCCTACAATCTTCAAACATTGTGTAGAAGCAAATTAGGTGGAAGTGAGAGCCCTAGTGTCCATGACTTTTTTTTCAGGTGGATGAAGGCATATTTTTTAAGTGAAGTGATTTAGAAATTTGCTAGTTACATCATTCTCCATTATGTGAAATGAAATTATGTGAAAATACAGTGAATCGAAGTGTTTGGTTCAAATAATGTACTCAGTAATCAGAATTATCACTGAAGATGGTTGGTCGTAGTCTCGCTCTCAGCCCACGGGGAATTTGCTGCACACGTAAGTATTCTGCCAATGTAGTGGAGTGTAATTCCAAGCTGACTAGGTGACGACTCTCCTGCAACCTCATCTTCAAATTTCATTAAAGGAAACTTTGAATTGTCACCTGGGAGATTGTACCATAAGAAAAGGTTTTGCTTGACATAATTTAGCATGGTGCTCACAGATAATCCAAAAGATAAAAGGCCTATATTGCATATACGAGGACAGCAAGTTGGTTCTCAGTAGGATCTTATCCATACTTCATAGAGAATAAAGACTTGACACTCAAGTATGATCAAATTGGATGTATTTATTGTTGCAATCCACTGGGATATAAATATATTTGCAAACATTTTTGGTCAAGAAACCTTCCTCAGACACTAGTGAAACAAAACATAATGTGGATATTTATTTACTTATATAGCACTATTATATTCTGCGGTGCTTTACAGACATTAGCATCAAGCTGTCCCAATGGGGCTCACAATCTAAATTTCCTATCAGTATGTCTTTTGGAGTGTGGGAGGAAACCCACGCAAAGACTGGGAGATGTAAACATATAAACTCCATGGAGATGTTGTCCTTGTTCAGATTCGAACCTAGGACGCCAGTGCTGCAGAGCACCAGTGCTAAACGCACTGAGCCACTGTGGATATATAGTGAATATATTTCCAGATGTGTGTATAATACAGTATACAGTATATTAACAGATATTCATGTGAAAGTAAACAAGGTTACCATATATTAACACAGAGTTGTACAGCAGAGACTGGAAGAGACACAGAAAGGCATAGAAGTGGATGTCTTTTGGCCACAAAAAAACACTGATGACCACTTCATTGTGAACAGTGCCCTGCGGAGCTGGATGATGAAACGTCACACAACCTCAGACACATTTAAGGGAGATGAGAGGCACCCAAGTGTCATGTCAGACCATTCAAAATTGTTTACATCAGTGCGGTCTGCGTGCTAGATGACCTGCAAGGGTACCTGACCACACCACCAGGCACAGGCGCCATCACCAAGGAGCATCTACGCTCAACGAGGGACCAGTGGGCCTCAGTGCTGTTTACTGATGAAAGTCGATTCACGCTGAGCAGAAATGATGGCTGCCAACTATGTTGGAGATGTCAAGGAGAGTGTTATGCATCAGCCACTTTTGTCACCAGACAAGCCTTTGGTGGTGTTACAGCGTTGGCAGTTGTGCCTAGTCAATACGGAACTGCCCTACACTTTGTGAATGGTACAGTGACAAGCCCATACTACTTGAATAATATCATTAATCCAGTCATTGTGCCTCTACATGAACAGAGGCCTAATTTCATCTTCATGGATGACAGTGCACCAGCTCATAGAGGTTGCATCATTAGGGAACGGCTGCTGGAGACTGGGGTACCTCAAATGGAGTGGCCTGCACTTTCTCCAGACCTGAATCCCATTGAAAATCTGTGGGATCAGCTGTGTCGCCATGTAGAGGCTCGTAACTCTGTACCTCAGAGCCTCAATGGCCTAAGCGCCGCCCTTCAAGAAAAGTGGGATGCCATGCCATGACAATAAGTTGACTTATTAACAGCATGAGACATCGTTGTCAAGTTGTAATTGCTCAAGGCCACATGACAAGTTATTTGGACATTGACCTTTTTGTGGGGTTTACCCACCACTATTTGCTTTTGTTTCTTTTGTTTCAATAAATTGTATGAGATGAGGAAATCACCATTGCTGCTTCTACCTTAATGCCCTACTTTCATGATATAATATTATTGGAGCATGAACTTTTTATGTTTTCCATAAATTTCACCTGAAAGCCAAATATCCCTAACTTTTTGTGAGTAGTGTATATTACATAGGCCATTTTTCATTACACTTTAATTATAGCTTAGTATTGTAGTAATAATTGAAAACAAATCGTTTTTGTTAGCCCCTTCAGGACACAGCCAGTTTTCACCTTATAGACAGAGCTAAATGTTGCAAATCTGACATGTTACTTTACGTTCTAATAACTTTGAAATGATTTTACCTATCCAACCAATTCTGAGAATGTTGACACATTGTACTTCATGTTAGTGGTTTTGGGTAGACATATTTTACCTTTATTTATATAAAAAATTACAATTTCAATTTCTCTGCTTTAAGACAGATAGTGATACCTCATAAAATAGTTATTAATTGACATTCACCATATATCTATTTTGTGTTGGCTTCATTTTGTAAATGTTATTTTATTTTTCAGGATGCTAGAAAATTTCCAAAACCATCTTTTTTAAGAACCAATTCAGTTCTGACATGACTTTGGAGGGGCTTACATAATAGAAATCACCCATAAATTACCTCATTTTAGAAACTATACCCCTAAACTGATTTTATAAACTTTGTTAACTCTTTATGTGTTCCACAAAGAAGAATTAAAGGAGAATGGAGGCAAAATGTAAAAATTTCACTTTTTTTTGCAGATTTTCAATTTTAATCCAATTGTCCTGCAACACAGCAAGGGTTAACAGCAAAACAAACTGCAATATTTATTACCCTGATTCTGCAACATCAGAATCATTACATATGTGGTTGTAAACTGCTGTATTGGCACACCACAGGGCTCAGAAACGGAGCGCCATATGGCTTTTGCTGGAATGTTTTTCAGGCACAATGTCATATTGGACGAGACCCTGAGGTACTCTATTTATACCCTATTATACCTCACAGAATGAATCATTTTATTTCAACTCTGACAAATGAGGCATCTGATATTACCTGTTTTCTCAAAGGTGGTCGGATCACATTATCTACTGCAATGTCAGTGCGGTTTGCAATATATGGGGTGTACCGGTCTAATGTGCAAAAGTTTTCGTGAAACACAGTGTCTCAATACTGTGCAATTGATCATAATTATAGCTTCCAGAACATCATTGTAACTACTATAAAACAGATTTCTGCTGTCGTATTGATATTAAGGAAGCGGGAATTCTATTGGAGTTACAAAATGGGTTATTGACGATCCGGGGGCCTGGATGATGTAGAGGAAACCTTATTTTGAGCTATTTTTTCTTTTAAAACAAAATTGTGTGTTTTATATATTTTTTGGCAAGCCTGAACTAATTGTGTTTATGCTTATTTTAATTGGTTTTCTATTTATAGCACATAATAATCCTGCAGGCCAGCATGAACAGGGTCAGAGGGCACTTTCTGTAGGGTGTGATGTTTGTACATATATACACCTGCTTGTTGGCCATACTGTTGTTTATTATGGCCTGATGAAGATGTGATGCCCCCTTTTACCACACTTTTAATAAATATCTCATTAACATATCATCAGCAGCGCTACCTTTTTCATTTTTATTTTGCATTAGAACCAGTTGTTATTGAATTTTTTGCTTCATGGTTGAGATGCAGCTGAGGTTTTCTTCAC
>ONZH01028221.1:0-24165 GCA_900303285.1 Rhinella marina | reverse complement strand
GCAAATGGCGTAACCGGAGAAAAAATATAATCAGCCAATTCGCCATTTTTTGGCACTTCAACTCCCCAATCATTTATAAAAAGTTATCAAAAAGTCGCACACACTTCAAATTGGTATCACTGAAAAGTATAGAATGCCGTGCAAAAAATGCAGCCCCGTACACATAACTTTTTTCGGTATTAAAACGCATTAGTGTGGTATCATTGAAACCGTACTTACCTGGAGAATAAAGATAACAGGTCAATTTTACCGCATAGTGTACGGTGTAAAAAAAATCGAAATAAAAACCTGTGTCAGAATTGCATTTTTTCCCAATTCTACCCCATTTGGAATTTGTTTCGGCTTCTGGTGCCATTAGAAAGTACAACTTGTCCCGCCAAAAATAACCCCTCATAAGGCTATGTGAACGGAAAAATAAAAAATCTAGGACTATGGGAAGGCGGGGAGTGAAAAACACAAAAATGGAAAATCTCAGAGTTCTCTAAAGGTTAAAATGTATTGTTTTAATATAGATTTAAATTTCCTGAATTGGTTGTAGTTTGTGTCTAAAGAAGGTTTGACTCGATGTTGACCTTTTTGCTCTCAGTTGAGTCCACCCACAGGTCTATTGCTTCCCGTGTCCGTTCCGTTTTTTTTTTTTTTTTTTTGTGGACTGTATGCAGAACCATTCTCTGTTCTATTGAGCTCAAAAGGCGCATGTTAGCATCTGTTTTGCTCAGTTATTGTCCTATCCATCCTGAATCTGCTATTTTTGGTGGGAAAATGTCCTGCCTGCCAAAACCTGTTTTAAAGAGCATCTGTCAGCAGACTTGTACCTATGAACCTGGATGACCTGTTCCATGTGCACTTGGCAGCTGAAGGCATCTGTGCTGGTCCCATGTTCATATTCATGCCTGCATTGATGAGAAAAATTATATTTTAATATATGCAAATGTGTGATCACATTAAGTGGAGAGGGCACTACAGTTGTAGAGAAAGCAGAGCCTCCTGGTGTAACAGCAACATCCCCATTCCTCCTGCGGGCACGTATGAACATGGGACTAACACAGATGTCTTCAGCTACCAAGTGCACATGTAACAGGTCAGTCAGTTTCATAGGTACAAATCTGCTGATAGATGCCCTTTAAAGTATAATATTTGAACTATATCCATGTAATTTTGGTAGCAAAGATAGTTTGAACCAGTATTAATGTACATATTGTTCTCATAAATTATGTTTATCAGCTGATTTCCTGTAGAAGTCCCTTGCCATACAAAGCTCATATTGTGACATTAACAATGATGCTTATGTGTACAGTATCTCAATACAGTGACCTATTAATATTTTAATGATTGTCTGCATCTCAGCATCACTGATCTTTCAAACTTTTTTTAATATGCCAATGCCAGCCACTATACTTTGTTTTTGGCTTTTTTTATACAAACATTTTTATAGTAACCACCCTATAAGGAATTTTTTACTTAAAAGGTTTTTACATGATATTTCTACTGATGACCTATTCTCTGGATACCAACACCGGGACCCCCACCAGCTGTTTGAGAAGGCACTGACACTCGCAGTAGCGACACAGCTTTCTCTAAGCTTTACCTAGATCATGTGATGACGTTCATCTGTCACATGGCCTAGGTGCAACTCAGCCCCATTGAAGTGAATAAGGCTGAGCTCCAATACCAAGCACAGCTCCTGTAGTTGATGAGCAGAGAGAAGGCCACTGTGCGACTTCGAGCACTAGTACCTTCTCAAACAGCTGATTGATGGAGGTCCTGTGAGCTGGACCCCACCGATCAGATACTGATGACCTATCCAGAGGATTTTACTGCACAAAATATTTATTGTAGAAAAATATGAATATATATGCAGTGTCCCACATATTGTGAGAAAGGGACACCGCAAATGTATGCGTATTAGCCATGTCAAATGTATTTATATGCTGCAAGAACCTTTTTTAGACTGGTAGCTGCTGTATTTATTTCTCACCACTAGATGGTGGTATTTCATTTGATATAAATATCCCTGCAACAGGTCAGTTAGTTCAGTTCAAGTGAAGTGCAGGAGGGTGAAGAGGAGAAAATGACAGTTGACCCACCATGTAGCTGCCATGTCAGCCTGGCCTTGGCCAAGCCAGGCATCCTGTGGCCCTTATGACTTCTAAGCTACTAGAACCTGAGCTAAAGAGGATACAGAGAGAGTCTGGTAGAAGTAAAAGCTAGTTGAGGTTTATGGATTCTACCAGCCCAAGTGTCATAGGAACAGCCTCAGGCACCTAGACACAACCTGACAGCTAAGCGCAAAGTTGTCTTATCCGCACCTACCCCTCTAGGGACTGTGGCCCAAGTTTATTTAAAGGCACCCAGAAGTTAAATAACGGAGCAGATGAGGTAATGCCTGCCGTCCAGGGATACCGCCCTGTGGGATGCTAATCTAAAGTAAGACTCTTATACTGTGAATTGTATCCAGAGCCAGGCCTAGCCATAAGTGGATAAATAAACACTTACATACATGCCCCTGCGACTTAGTCACTGCAGATTTTGGCGTCATGAACAGGATGATCCTTTAGGCCTTAAAAGAACTATGTTGGGTCAGCTATCATTTATCGGACCCATCCACCGCCTTAAAACTATGATATTTTATTCTTATTGGTATTTTAATGTATGACTTAATAAAGTTACTATATTTATATTTCATTGTACTGAGGGCTTTTTTGGTTTGAAATATTATTTGTATAGGGCCTGTTGTTAGCCCCACCACTATTTATTTGGAGCCCTAGTGTGTATATGTGAGTTGATGTGTCTTAGAAGAAAAAGTGTTTTTAATATGTTTTAACCCTTTATTGACGCTGAAAAAATATAAACATCTGTATTAACTTGAAAAAGCGTTTATTTCACTTAATAACTACTTAAAAATATTGAGCCAAGTTTATACTGAAGATTTATATTGTTAAAAGCTGAAAGAAGTGGAATTTTCATATTTATAACCATGTTTGCTGTCAGTGAAAAGTGCTGGTGATTATAGACAAGATGGCTGCCTGGCAAGCCTAATCGTTAATTTTTGCTGCGCAACAGCCTGCATGTGGTGGAAAAATAGTTAACGCCCCCTTCAGCAGCGCGAGGGTTGAGCACCTCCAAAGTTGAAAGATTCTAATTACGGTACTATACAATACACAGCATGTCTCCTGATCCAAGTACCGCCCCCGAGGTGGGCACAAACCAAAATGCCACTACCCTTATGCAACAGGATCTAATGGGCGGCACTGTGAAGGCAGTTCCTGCCAGTTTATCCTGCATGTCGGAAACGCACAGTGAAAAAGAGAAGGTCCCTGAAAACATGGCAGAACAACAAATAGCGTCCAGCACAGACCCTGAGAGTGTCAGATGCAGGGGGATGATGTCCCGAGCCACCACTGCTTCCCAGAGGCAGCGCTGGATAATGTTGGGTGTCGAACCCCCTTCAGAAACTGAAAATACCACCCCAGTGGTTGAACCCATCTTCTCACTCCACCAGAGGCTCATGAGAGAGCTCAGAGAGGTGAGCTTCACCAATGTACACCAGAAGAAGAGGTACTACGAGGGTCTAACCAGAAAGATGTCCCATTGAAACAATGCCAGACTTAGAAAGGCAGAGAGGCACTGTCCGAAGCTTTGATAAAATAAAAGGTTTCGGATTCATTCGCGACCACGAGACCCGGCGCGATTACTTTGTGAATCGACGATCTGTAAAAAGGCTGGACCTCTCTGACTTTTTGCATAATCTACAGCCCGGAGAGGAGGTTTATTTTACCCCAGCAGAGAGCCTGAGTGGCCCATATGCCACTAGAGTACGTCATCCTTTGCCAAACCCTGAAGAATGGGAGACTCTTACGACGAACTTACTAATAATAGACCACCCGCAAGTGCAGACGCCCGATTCCAGCCTCCACCTGCTGAGGATATCGCTAAAAAAGGAGGATGTTATTCTGGACCCACTACCTTGTGGCCCCCTGCAGTAGCCACTACCGAGAAATAAAGTTTCAGAGCTGGGTAAAGAGAAGAACTTTCAGAATTATATGCGGGCTCCAGAAGGATTCAAGGAGTGGGATACAGAGATGCAAGAGCAACACCGCAGAGCTGTTCGTTAACACCTGGCATCCGGTGTTCCCCCTCAGGACAGGTCAACTCCCACTCCAAGGTGGCCACGATCTGCAAAGGAATACTCTGAATCTCATACTGACGAATGGAACTTCGGGAGTCCCCTAACAGAGGACAGAAGAAGAAAATGAATATCCGTAAGTAGGCCGATTGGCCACTTCTTTACCACTGTCAAGTTCACTGACCTTATGGAGTCCTAAATAGCCTGCCACAAGGACTCCAAATTTCTATTTTGATTTTGTTGGCCAGTGGCAGTTCCTCCAGCCGCTGTTGAGCATGTGGCCCCCATTAACATCATGACATTATACAGGATTTCCTGCTGGACTCCAGTGTATTTCTACAAAATCCAAGTTGCGCACGTTGCGCCTTTTTATCCCCCTTCTCAGGTTATTTGAGAGACTATAATAATGTTTGCGTAACGTTCAAGCAATGTACCCAGAAGGACATCTTCTGTGTGTTTTACCCTAAATTATGCATAAGACTTTGCCTTCAGAGACTTTGACATGGACTATGTTATCCCCATTATATCATCAATGCCCAATTTTGTCACCGGCAAGTAAAGAAGTCAAGTCGCCCCTTTTGTCACTTTTGCCCCATGAGTAACAAAATATATTGCTGATTTTCCGAGAATTGACAAAATGTATTTATGTATGTGTGCGGCGTATTTTATTATATCTTTCAGGTGACACTTCGCAGTGGCAACAGTAAGCTGAGGCCGGCTTACGTTAAACAAGGGGGGTATGCAGTGTCCTACATATTGGGAGAAAGGGACAACCGCAAATGTAAAAGCTGCCTCCTCTTTATTTCCTCCTCTCTGTTGCACCACAAGGTGCTGTCATCACGTAACTCATCTGTGGCCCTGCCGACTGACACCCTAATACATTACCATCAAGGGCACCTCACCTTACCATCCGGCAGAGCTCCTGAAGACCAGAGAGTGCCACGAAGAAATTGGTGTCCACCTTCTACACACCTGACGCCAGCCCAGGGAGCAGTAGTCACCAAACTGTGAGTAAAATATCACCGGCCCCACCATCACTGTGACAACATAAACACTCACATACATGCCCCTGCGGGTTGGTCACTGCATATACTTCAATACATTGATAAAACAACATGAATTAATTTTTAATTTACAGTACATTTACAGCATTTAAATCTATTTCTATTTTTCTTTTTTTTTTCTTTTTTTTATCTCAAATTTAAATTAATATTCTTGCTCATTTATGCAGATGCCATAACTTTCTCCGTCAAGCGGTGGACAAATTTCTCCATAATTCCAGATGCCAGTGTAATATTTCCAGTGTAGTATTTTTTTAAATAAATCATACATCTCTGATCAATTTTGTGAAAGTTTTTTTTTTTTTTTTTTAATTTCAGGCAGAATCAGAAATGGCCTCCTCAGATGAGGAACAATAGGAATTGTGTTTTTCCCTAAAGATGATGGAGACAGTCTGTTTTGAAATGCTATAGTTATGTTTGTATATCCCATGCCCAAGCAGGAGGGTACATGTTCTGGCAACTCCTCATCTTTTCAATATAATTTAATCTAGTTTTCTAACATCCTAGGGTTCAACACACCGAGATGAAGATAAGGAGAAAGCACAATTTGTCCCACACATTAACATCAAGCTGCTAATTCAGTTAGAAGAGTCTCAGCCAACTTTGTGGGTGTCAGGGCTGGGATACACAGATAAGGGGTAGTGATCTCTAAGCTTAATCCCAACCCCTTTCCCTGCCTATTGCCCGCTCAGGCTAACCCCTGAGCCGACAACCAGAAGACTGAAAATACACTAACAAAAGTGCGGGGGATGGGAAGACAAACAAGACAGACAAACAAGAACCAAATGGGTAGTCAGGTAGCCGCGTCAAACCAGGAGAGTACGTCAGGAACCAAATCAGCAAGCAGAGAGATGTAGTCAAAAACACGCCAAGGGTCAAAGAACATAAAGAGTCAAAACTGCAGAGCAAGAATGTCAAACCAGGTAGTAGCAAGGAAACACCAAACACTGGCAGCTAGGTAAAAGTTAGAGGGCCTTAAATACCTAGCAGACCCCACCCAACCAGCTGACTGGGAGGAGAAGCAAGGAACAAAAACTTAACTCATGAGATACCAATGAACAGAAAACAGACACTATATTGCTCGCGTTTTCCGGCGACCAGTAACAGGCCGCGAGCTAGAGTGCGCACCAGCCACGTCCCTGGCACTTATGACCGTTGCGCGCGTCCCCTGCCTGGGATGCGCATCCACAGCCAGAGACGCCGACTGGAGGAGGAGCCTGCCGAAATAGCGGACGAAGCCTGACCCCGGGCAATCACCTCGCCACCAGAGTCAGGGGCAGGACCAGCAGAACGGGTGCAATGACTGCCGGTCCTGACAGTGGGACCCTCAGCACACTGTAAAACCACCCTTGGCTATGGCACAAAGTTTATGCAAATATGGTGCCCATGAGGAATGAGTTTAGCCAATAAGCATATTTTAACTGTTGTGTGTATATACTGTATATATATATATATATATATATATATATTTTTTTTTTTTTTTTGGGGGGGGGTAATTTTGCTAATCAAAATAAGCACTTGAATTTAAAAGGGTTGTGCAGGCTATATATATTGATGACTTATCCGCAGTATAGGTCATCAATATCTGATCTGCAGGGGTCCAACACCTGGTAACCCTGATGCTCCATGCGAGCATTGCTTCCTCTTCATCAGGCTACACTCACACGAACGTTGTGTTTGGCGGATCTGCAAAACACTGATACCGGCCCAGGTGTGTTCCGCAATTTGCGGACCGCACATACCGCGGCTGTCATAGAAAATGCTTATTCTTGTCCAGACAAGAATAGGACATGTTCTATTCTTTTTGCGGGGCCGCAGCAAAAACTTCATTCAAGTGAATGGCGCAAGTACTTGTAATTACACTGCACTGCCGAGACAACGGACAGTGTAATGAAAGAGAAAGCAGTGCTCACATGGACACCGCCTCCTCTTCGAACTAACTTACGAACAATGCCTACTATGTATCTGTAGGGGGGGTGCCAGGTGTCAGACCCCTGCAGATCAGATATTGATGAGGATACTTTCTTGCTATATGATTGATGAGGATAGGTCATCAATATATAGAGCCTGTACAACCCCTTTAAGTTTCCTCAGATGCTTTAGAATTTGTACAACTTTGGCATGTCATTTGTATACTGGTGCATGGATTCTACTGTGGCCATAGTGAGCACTGTACAGACTGGATCTCACACTGCTGCCCCTGCTTGTGCCAGCCACGCACTGCAAAACTCTGGCACCGATGGTCTATTTCAGGGTTCAGCAGAGTGGGACTGGTACAGGGAGAGACATTAATCTCTGATCCTGTCTGAACTATGCCAACTGTGGCCACAATGGTATCCATATACCAGTATTCCATTGATGTGTCAATGTTGTACAAATTCTCTGCTGAAAATTATTTTTTTTTAGTCAAATATATCTCAACTAGATGATGGTCAATGTATGACCACATTATATGGGACCTAAATCGAGATAGAACTGCACCAAGTGGCTCAGGGGCTTCCAGGAGAAGACCATATCAATATGGCCCATATTTTCAATTTCTGCACAATCATTTGAATTGCACATGGAAGTTAAAATGTTATTTTCCTTTTTCTGAGATTTTGTATGTATGTGACAGGTGACAACCCTACTGATTAATCTTTTGTAGTTCTAAGATAATACCTTTCCATGTGATGGCGGCAACATGGTTCACACTTGCTTTTCTCGCTACTTAGCTCCCAATTTTTTCACTGGCTAACCTTTTTGACTTTGTCATGCTGTTTATAAGAATTGAGGGATGAGCAAAACACACAGCTTCTTTGTAATTAGAAAATTTTACCTTGAGGGATTTCCTTAAAGGGAAATGGTCTATTTGGAAATGTAATTCAATTTACAGTAGAGTAGGAGTTGAAGAGCAGGTTGAGATTCAGTTTTGGTCTAAAAATAATTGGTGATCTTAATTCCGGGTACTTCTGGGGTTTGAAGTCACGGAAGCGGTCCTGTCAGTGCTTGACAGCTCTCTTTATAAAAGGAAGGTAGTCAACTACTGATAGGACTGACTCCTTGTGTTAAGGTTCAGGGAATAGTGCATCCCTGAGCTCAAACCCACACCACTGTTCCTGCCTACTTGCACAATTCGTCATAAGCGACAGTGCACAACTGGACGGCAGTCCCTAGATTACTTATGTGCTGGGGCTTACAGGGAGGGGAACAACGGGAGAAAACAACAGACAAAGACAGAACACACAAAAAGAGAATACCGCCAAGCCGAGGTCAAAAGCCAGGAAGTCACGTCGATACCGAGGGAAAATGCAGGAGCAGAGTCAAAACACGATCCTAGTCAGGTAACGTAGAACAAGAGGATAACACGAGGACGAGGTCAAGTTCAAAGCCGAGGTCAGATAACAGAAGTTGCAATGGTACTAGTCGCAAATAGGCCAAGAAGATGGGTCACGTGACGTGGCCAGTGTCACGTGACCCACATCAGAAACTTCAATACACCTGAGCGCTGAGTCATGGACGTCGCCGCTCAGCTCCCCTGCTGCTAGTTGCCCAGGGGATGGGGGACACAGGCCACGCTTGTGGAGCGTGCGCCGCCAGGTCCTTCCTTCCCCTGGATTGCTAGGGATACGAGGACACCGGCCACATATGCGGCTGACTCCTCCTCATCGGCATGAAGATGAGGACACAGGCCGCGTCCTCGCTCCTGTATAGACGCGGGAGACCGGCGTCACCTTGACTTATGGTGTATAAATCAATTATTTTTTGATACTTATTCCCATAAAAGTGTATATCAATCTACTTAGCTTCTACTGCTCTATAACGTTATGCACATAATTCATAAACTATATTCAACCTCCCCTTTCTAGTTCACACCATTGGCATCCAAGTAGACATTGTTATACAACCGTCCACTACTAATTTATTGTGTAAAATAAATCCCTGTCTACTCGCTATAAAACTGTACAGTGTAGATTCTTTTGTGTATGTTACATAAACTACTGAGGTTTTTTGTTTGGTTTATTTAACAGAACTTTTTCAAGCACTTTGGCACCTGAAGCAGAGCTAGTAGAGGATGCTGTGGAAACAGATCCAGCACCTGGACTCTTTACATATCCAGGTCTGGACCCTCTACTTCACAAGATTCTGCTTTGTAATCACACAATCCACAACCTGAAACTTTTTCCTGGAATGAGAATCAGATCATAGATATCAAAAAGACTTGGAGGATCTGCAAGAATATTTCATGATTACTGATGGAAATTAGAAGAACAGCAGAATAGGCCTAAGGAAGAGTTAATAAGTATGATCTAGAAGCTGGAGGGGGTGGGGCAACTGCAACCCCTTAAACATAACCAGCGATTTTTCCTAATGCTGACTCATTGGATGGACCACATGACTCCAGAGCAAAATAGTGATTGTCAGATGACACTTATTCAAGCGGTTTGGAATATTCAGCATCACCCCCCTCCTAGTCCTTTCCCCCATCCTATTCCTTTTCCCAAGCTCAGTCATATCACCAAGCCTCTACCTATCCCCCAGTCACCTCCTATCCCCCATTCATGTCTTCACCACCTGCTCATTCTTATTTCATGGATGAAACCTATTCACCATCCAGCATCTTTCCTCCATCCCACACGTTTCATCAACCAAGTCCTTCACCCATTCCTCCTCAATATCTATCACTTTCCATTCCTACATCCAAACCCAATCCAATACCACTTCCCATCCATGACCATCTCCCCAACACCAGCCTCCTGCTTAATATCACAGACCTCAATAATGTTTTCTCCTAGATACCGGTACTGAAGATAGAGAGTCAAGAAGCAATGCACAAGGACTGGCACAATCGCCCATCTACTAGAATAGGAACACAAAAAAATTACTGTTCAACTACTTCAGAAACTATTTGCACTTTGTTATAATGTTAGTTTGTTTAAAAAAGTGTGTTTAATTGCTAAATTTACATTTTTACTAACATTTTTATAATATAAAGAAGCTCCTATAAAGAAAGAAATTTGTTTTTGAAAATTTTTTTAAATGCATTTTTTTTCATATGTGATATATTGTTTTCATGTCTTTCTTCAGAATAGGGCATCAGCATATGTCAGAGTGCTTAAATGGGTTGTATAGACAGTATATATTGATGACCTATCCTCAGGATAGGTCATCAATATCTGATTGGCGGGGGTCCAACATCCAGCAACCCGTTCAGCTGTTTGAGGAGGCGGCACTTCCTGAGGATACGTCATCAGTATATAGTGTCTACACAAACCCTTTAACATACCTGGATATTCAACCAGTTGCTAGCATCGTAAATCTTGGTATAGTGTGTATCGAAGAGAAAGCAGCACTTATCTGTAATGTCAACAGACAGCAGTTGTAATGAGAACTCTGCTGTCCCAATTCATTTTACTTGAATAGGAAGGAGCCGTCCTATCAATGGGATGGCAGAGTTCAGGGGCATAACTACCATAGCGGCAGACCATGCGACTGTCCACCCAAACACATTCTACCATTATTCTGGTGCAAGTCAAGCAGTAATTACAAATTATTCTTTTTATAGTTTTATCCATGACTTGAATATGGCTTTAATAAATTAACACTAATTTGAAAAGCCTCTTCTCCCACTAAAACAAATTTTAGAGCGAGGTTTGATGTAACAGGAAAAGGCCTAGGCTCCGGTATTTGAAAATTCCCACAGTATTACCTTCTTTGCATAGACAAATTTTTGAAAACTTGAGAGTAACTTGTTCATCCATAAGCTCATTGGTCGGCAGTGAAAACTCTCCACTGGACATTTGCAATAGCCATTAGTATTATAGAAAAATACTTGGAGGTTTCAAAATACGAACATATTTTCCATTGACAGCCCCAACTAAATTTGGAAATTGGGGGAAGTAGTTGTCCACCCAAACAATAGACAAGGTAATTGAAGCTGGAAACACTTATACCTCATTCACACATCAGTGTTTTCCATCAGTGATTGTGAGCCCAAACCAGGATTGGAGCCTCCACAGCCATAAGGTGTAAGTGAAAGATCTGCACCTCTTCTGTGTTTAGAGGCGTACCTGGTTTTGACTCACTGATGGAAATCACTAACCAAAACACTGACGATTTATCAGGTTTTTTTGGGAGTTCTTGATAGAGAGTTGAAAACACACCACACGTCATTCTGGCCAATGGAGGCAGTAATTGGTTGTACCCAACTGTGCCGTCCTTTTTGTCATTTCCAAGCCATCCTTCTGTATCTTCCAAATCATGTCGATTGAAAAATGATATCAACATGAAAAACTGTTCAACATCAAGCAAACACTTGCAATTCTCAAAAAAAAAAAAAACAAAGTACAGTGGCTGGATTTATAGCATAAAAAGATGTGGGGGGGAACCATTAAAAAAATGGATACACTAAAAACATGACATGATGGAACATACCGTATTTTTCGCTTTATAAGACGTACTTTTTTTCACCCAAAAGTAGGGGGAAATTCACCCAAAAGTAGGGGGAAAGTGCGTCCATTATGGAAGCGCTCACTAAGTAATGTATTAGGTGCTGGGACCCCCCATCAGACCTCAGATCAGCCCACCCAGCCCCATAACGATAAATAAAAAATTCTCTCACCTCTCCTTGGCCGCTGCTCCTCCGGCTTCTCCGGGCCGGCTCTGCACTGTCCTGACCGCGTACAGGTGACAGTGGCAGCGCCGGCCGAGAAGACAGAGGAGCGCCGGACCTAGAGCGGAGCCGCGGCGCAGGAGAGGTGAGAGAGTTTTTTATTTTATCCTTATGGGATTGGGTGGGCTGATCTGAGGTCTGATGGGGGCACAGTCGGCTAATATGGGGGCTGATGGGTTGATCTGAGGTCTGATGGGCGTAGAGTGGGCTGATCTGAGGTTTGATGGGGCAGAGTGGGCTGATATTGGGGGCCACAGTGGGCTGATCTGAGGTCTGATGGGGGCACAGTGGGCTGATATGGGGGCACAGTGGGCTGATCTGAGGTCTGATAGGGGCACCGTGGGCTGATATGGGGGCACAGTGGGGTGATATGGGGGCTGATCTGAGGTCTGATGGGGGCACAGTGGGCTGATCTGAGGTCTGGTAGGGGCACAGTGGGCTGATATGGGGGCACAGTGGGGTGATATGGGGGCTGATCTGAGGTCTGATGGGGCAGAGTGGGCTGATATTAGGGGCACAGTGGGCTGATCTGAGGTCTGATGGGGGCACAGTGGGCTGATATGGGGGCACAGTGGGCTGATCTGAGGTCTGATGGGGGTCTGACATGGAAGGGCTGATGGGGTTCTGACATGGAGGGCTGATATGGGGGTTTGATATGATGTCCTAAAATTTATGGGGGGTCTGATATGAGGTGTGATGAAAAATATGTTTTTCTTATTTTCCCACTCTAAAATCTGAGGTGCGTCTTATAAAGGGCATCTTAAGCGAAAATATGGTAGATGTTAATAAAAATATTAATGGCCATTTTTAATGGATCTGTTGGCATAATGGGTTCTGTTGTGTTCGTTATTTTGTCAATCTGTTTTTGAACAGATGTAGAACAGAACGAAGAACTGAATGTCTATGTGACCAAGCCCTTATCTGCACAAATTATAATTGGCATTTTCCAATCCCAACACTTCAAAGCACTAATTTAGGAAGCAATGAAATATAATTTAGGAATAGCACACTTCAACCTTCCTCTCCACTTTTCCACTGTGGATTAATCAATGTAATTCTCTGTTTTATTGCCCCATATAATCTCCCACATATTCTCTTCAATAGCATCCAAATATTGAGTTCTTAATCATAATGAATGCTTTATTAATTATGTAAAACATCTTAAGTAGCAAAACCATCTTAAGTCATGCTATACAGTGCACAATATTCAAAGTTCTACACTGGAGATGAGCGAACCAGTCAAGATTCATTTTGGATCCGGATCACCAAATTTTTTAAAACGTTTGGTTCAGAACCAAATCGGTTCGAGCCTAACCGGAGTTGCTCCAATCACCCTGAAAGTTGATATACAAACCCCCTATCCTCCTAGGACTCATAATTTTTACGAAAACTTGTTTTCTCTTTTCTTTCATTTTTTATGATTTTTTTTCCTCTCTCCAAGCTCTGGAACACAATGACAGTAATAGTAAATGATGTCTGAGTGACTCTGACATACATAGCTATGTATGGTTAAACGCACATTTGATTATGTTAACATACAGTTTCTTTAAAAACACACTGTGCTGGCACATGTGTTATGTTTTTTCATATTACAAAGCTTCCAAAAGTTGTCCCTTTAGGGGCATATGATGTTTAAACACACACAGTTTTATGGGATAAGAAGAAATTTATAAGTGGCTTGGGGGGACCAAGTGTCCAAAAATTATGCCTTGACAGATTGAACCGGCTGCTGCTGTTGCTACTGCTTCTGTCACTTCTGCTGCTTGTGAAGGAAGGAGGTGGGTGACTTTGTGAGAGTCGGACACTCTGGCAGCAGGCTATTGCTTGCCAAAAGCGGTGGCAAGCTACGTACACAATGTTTCCTGGTAATAAAGTAATTTGGCCTTCCTTTTGGAGGGAGGAAAACATTCTTTCATTTTGCTTTGATAGCTGGGGTCTAAAAGCATGGCTAACTAGTAGTGTTGTAGTGAATTGAAACCAAACAAATTAACTTCAATCCAAATTTCATGAAAAATTTTGATTCGCCGCCAAGCCAAATTTCCTTGCACTTCCTGGTATCTAAAATCTATTTTTCCTGAAATAGCGTTTTGATTGTAGAAACACATATCACAGTGTCAACAATGTCCAAATTGGAAAATCAAACACTAGCTAGAGGAAGTAAACTGATCACAGAGAAGCTGGATTCTAAAACTTAACTTTTAATCAAACAAAATAAAATAAAATAAGGAAATACTGGATGAATATCCATTCGTTACTCCAATAAGGTAAAACAAGTCTATGTTTCTCAACAATGAATAGATACAAAATCAAGATACCAGGGGAGAGACTGGGGTATATTGTGCGGTAAAAGATAAAGGGAAGATATCCCTATTTTGATACCTCACACTACCCCTCACCCAGGGAAGTCACCTGGTGGTGGAGACTCCCTGGTCCCGTACCTGATCTGTCTCTCCCTCAGTTCTCCCTATTAGAAAAAGAGAGAAAAACCCTCTCCCTGTTAGGAAAAGAAAAAAACCCAACGCGTTTCCCCTCAGACGAGGTTCATCAGGGGTTAATATGGGAGGATAATAGTATCTATAGCTAGTTAAAGGAGGAGATAATAATATATTATGATGCCAAATCAGATATATAGTGATAACAACAATAGGAAAGACCGCACCGGTAGTAATTGCCACATAGGTTAATCGATAAATCACCGATAAGAAAAGCAATAAATTGGGATGCTGTAAATAAATATCACATAGATAACAAGGCCCTACTTACACCAAGCGATGGATACGCAAAGTGTAGCAATACAGCAAATTAAGGACGGCCTAAAAACAGCAGAGTCATATAATCGATATGGTCAAAAGACTTCTTACGTGACCTAGGCTGCAACCCCAGGTAGACAGTATAGACCGGTTCTGTAGGGGCGGTGAAGTAGAAGGAGATGGTGAGGGCCACAGTGCAGTGTCCAAGTGGCTGGAGCATGCAGCAAATGAGCTGTATCTTAAGTACAGCAACTACCGGAACTCACCGGCCGCATCTTCCCATGCTGGAACGCACGCTGGGTCATGCGTGTCAAAGTCCCGGTCACGTGATCGCAACAGATGGTCACGTGATCATTAACAGGAAGTAATGCGGTTCAGGGTGGAACGCGAAAGGCGCTCCAGATATATATAAGCCTGGATATTGTCCCGGGAGCGGGACAATATCTATTCAATATCTATTCTAATATCTATAATATCTATTCTAATATGTATTTAATCTATTTTAATGTAGTTCTATTTCTAATGAAATAGAACTACATTAGAATAGATTAAATTAGATTAAAGGTAGTAAATGTGGCCCTTGTATGCAATATACTGCTGAGTGATGTAAAGGTGCGATCAATCTAAAAAAAGAGTGTGATACCTAATGCCTGTAGTTTCATTAATGAGAATAGACCAAGGGGATGGGTAGGGGATGGGGAAAGGAAGTAGGGAAGGGAAGGTAGGAAGGAACCTGTTGATGTCAGGACCTCAAGAAATAAATATGATAGAAAAAGATACATGACTGTCAAAGGACGATGCTTCCCGCATCGGTAAGAGTGACTGGCTTAAGACAGTCAGGGGCTAAATAGGAGGCACATTGGGAGGACAAAGAGGGTTATAGAAAACATGAAAAGGTGAGTCGTTCGTTCAATCCCAAAGGTGACTGGGACTTAAAACAGTAAATCCGTTCACATTCCTTTTGAAGGATTCGCCGGTCCCAGTCACCTTTTCGAGGGGATTCATGAACCACCTCTAGAACAGAGAATCTCAATACTTCGGGCCTACCTTCATGAGCAACAGTGACATGGTCAGCCACCGGTGTATTACGTTTGTTGGCCACGTCATTAACATGTTCTAAAACCCTACGTCGCAGTTCTCTAAAGGTTTTGCCAACATAGTCTTTCGGACATGGGCACTGACATAGATATATAACCCCCTTTGTGCGACAATTAACAAAGTCCCGAATGAAGAATTCACGACCGGTGATTGAACAAATATTGCTCTTTGTTTTGTTGATGTACCTGCAGGCTTTGCAGTTACCGCATTTAAACATGCCAGTAGGTCTCCTGTCGAGCCAAGTGCCCGCTGGTTTAGGGCCAGTATAATGGCTATGTACGAGTCTGTCATGGAGGCTCCTCCCTTTCCTATAGGTGATGCTGGGGCTACTATTTATGACATCGGTAAGATCAGGATCCATCAGGAGAATAGGCCAGTATTTTTTCAAAATCTGTCTAATTTCCTGGTTTTCATTGTCATAGGTGGAGATGATCCGCATCGGTCCCCGTTTATGATTCTCGTACTTTTTGGGAATGAGAAGAGTATTCCGGTCTTGATTCAGGGCATATTTAAATGCTTCAGTGAGGACGCCATCAGGGTATCCTCGTTGTTTGAATCGAGACTGTAGGCCTCTGGCCTCATGATGGAAGCTTTCAAGGTCCGAACAGTTTCTTCGAATTCAAAGATACTGGCCCATTGGTATGAGGAAACGGATGATTGCTAGACCAGTGGAGAAGACTGTTTGAGGATGTAGGCTTGCGGTAGACCGTAGTGACTAGTCTATCGCCTTGTCTACTGACTAGCACATCAAGAAATGTGATTTGATCAGGACCCAATTCAAAGGTGAAAGACAGACCAATATAATTATTATTTAGTAATTTAATGAAGTCCTTGAACTGGTCCTGATCGCCACTCCAGACAATAAAAATGTCATCTATATATCTTGACCAAAATAAAATTTTCTCAGTCCACCATGTGGAATCACCCAGAAAGACAAACAGGTCCTCCCACCAGCCCAGGAGGAGGTTAGCATAAGAGGGGGCACATGGGCTCCCCATTGCTGTCCCCCTGAGCTGGTGGTAGAAGCGGCCATCAAAAACAAAGTAATTGTGGTTCAAGACATACTCAAGTAAGTCGATGACAAATTTGTTATGATTCTTAAACTGAGTACCCCTTGTGCTGAGGAAGTGAGACGCCGATCTGAGGCCCTAATTATGTGGAATCGAGCTATAGAGTGACTGTACGTCTATACTGGCTAGAATACATAGGGGATTGAAAGTCTACCTGGGGTTGCAGCCTAGGTCACGTAAGAGGCATGGGAAGATGCGGCCGGTGAGTTCCAGTAGTTGCTGTACTTAAGATACAGCTCACTTTCGGCACGCTCCAGCCACTTGCACACTGCACTCTGGCCCTCACCATCGCCTTCTACATCACCGCCCCTACTGAACCGGTCTATACTGTCTACCTGGGGTTGCAGCCTAGGTCACGTAAGAAGTCTTTTGACCATATCGATTATATGACGGCTGTTTTTAGGCCGTCCTTAATTTGCTGTATTGCTACACTTTGCGTATCCATCGCTTGGTGTAAGTAGGGTCTTGTTATCTATGTGATATTTATTTTACAGCATCCCAATTTATTGCTTTTCTTATCGGTGATTTATCGATTAACCTATGTGGCAATTACTACCGGTGCGGTCTTTCCTATTGTTGTTATCACTATATATCTGATTTGGCATCATAATATATTATTATCTTCTCCTTTAACTAGCTATAGATACTATTATCCTCCCATATTAACCCCTGATGAACCTCGTCTGAGGGGAAACGCGTTGGGTTTTTTTCTTTTCCTAACAGGGAGAGGGTTTTTCTCTCTTTTTCTAATAGGGAGAACTGAGGGAGAGACAGATCAGGTACGGGACCAGGGAGTCTCCACCTATGACCTTGACCAGGTATCAAAATAGAGATATCTTCCCTTTATCTTTTACCGCACAATATACCCCAGTCTCTCCCCTGGTATCTTGATTTTGTATCTATTCATTGTTGAGAAACATAGACTTGTTTTACCTTATTGGAGTAACGAATGGATATTCATCCAGTATTTCCTTATTTTTATTTTTATTTTGTTTGATTAAAAGTTAAGTTTTAGAATCCAGCTTCTCTGTGATCAGTTGATTGTAGAAATCACACAAAGTATCACGTGAGGTGATGTATGATGTCACCACGCCAGCACGTTGGCCAAACACGTGATGACGTCACCATGCCGGGTCAGCGTGATTACATCATGACGTCAATGCGTGAGATTTTGCTCGATTTTGCTCCAATCAAGTTCACAGTCATTGCGCCCGCTACATCCAAAAGGAATGCACTTTGTGATGAGGTAATCAAATCTGTTTGTGAAATTTGACGAAGCAGCTGCCGAGTCAAATTTTTCATAACGTCGCTCATCTCTACTATCTAGCAATTATCAGACTACTTGATGTCAATGATACGCCTGTCAGTGCGTAAGAAATTAATCATACAGGTCGCCATTCGCCAGCGTGCCCAAGAAGCCAGCACTTTCAGGCAACTCCCCTACTGAGACAATTGGGTGTCATGGCTGGTGCCATCGTCATCATCCTCCTGCTCCTCCACCTCCAACTCCTCTAGTGACAGCATTTCATCCTCCTCTTCCATGAAAGTTTATCCCTATCAAATACAGGGTGGACAGCAAGAAGCGTTAGCTGTTCTTCTTCCTCCATCGTCCCCTGCTGCATGAGCGTCAGAGTCTGATCTAAGATAAATATGAGGGGGGATGAGATACTTCATGCTGCAGTTGGCCCTACTGATAAACTTTGTGGCCTCTTCGAAAAGGCTTCAGCTAGTATTGAGCAAATTGAAGTTAACCTTGGGAACTTTGATGCAAATTTAAGGAAAAAAATAATTTCACCGCAAAGCCGAAATTCCTTGTGCTTCAATTTTCCTTGAAATGGCAGTAAAAAATTAGCAGTCTTGCTTGAAGATCCCATGCAAAATCTTTGCCGACGTACTGGGCAAGATTATGTGCCGGATTTTCAAGCAAGATGGCCGCAGTCCCTAAAATGCTTTAATATTGATCTCAGAAGCCTTGACCAGCAATGAATGTGGCATCTTAGGGTTTCAATTACGCAGGGCGGCGCAATCACCATTCCCTGTCATTGCACTTGCTACTTACAAAAAATTACTTACAAAAGAACTTCGCTCATCTCTAGCTTCAGCACCCGACAGTCGTCTCGGATGAACTGCCACTGATTGATTTTGAGTCAGCACATGCTCTGTCCTGAGGCAGACTGGTGCATAATAAAATCGTTCACTGCTTTTCACTGTTTGCACAGACACTCTAGCATGAGCAATGTTGAACTATATTGAGTTGGACCATTGTGGATAAAGTGGTGTAGTGGCAAACAGTTCTGTTGCTGTAAGTTCAGGACAACATTCCTCAACTGGCTGAAATGCGAAGACAGTCTCCCGGACATTGTCAACACCCTGCGCAAGGCAGTGTACTTTTTAAAAAAGCATTGTATGACTAGGTTAATGATGTGTGCCATGCAGGGAGCATGTTTTATTTCCCGGGTTCAGCAATGTCACTATGGTATGTTGCAGCCACTGTCACTGACCACCTTGCCCAGTTGAAATAGGCAGGGTGAAAGCCAGAGGGATGTTTGCTGCTTGATGTACTTTAGCAATTGCTGGAATGTGTGGCTACTCTTGCACAGGACAATCCGAACCAACAACGCATGGCAACGCTTTACACATGTGATAGGAAGGAGGTGGTCTTGGGGAAGATAAGTGCCTGGTGTGGGAGTCAAAAGAATCTGAGCTTGTTGCTGGGGTGGCTGCCTCGCCGCTGCCACAAAAATCATTGACCCATGCGCCATGAAAGACATTAGTACCATCCCTGCCAGTAACAGCTGCTCCGGGTGTCCACCATGGCATGCACCTTGCCGCACAGAGACCATCACAAAAGAAATTATGCTAGCTAGGTGCCTTCCAGCAAAGCTGAGTGTATGCCATCAGCTCCCTATGGCAGCAGACTCAACTAATGGATACGGCAGCACCTGCACCGCCAGGTGCGAATAAAGGTTGCGCACTAACTGATGGCTGGGCGTGTAGTTGTTTCCTGGCCATGCAATATTGTTATCGGTGACTGATGATAGAGCGAAGGAGGAGAGAGAAGCAGAAAATGATGATTATGTGAAAGACATCGTACTGCCTGTGGATGCTGTCTGGCTGTCTCAAGGGAGACCAAGAGAAGAAAGAAACTCTTGTTGTTGTAGCGGGCGGCCATCTCTGTTTGCTAGATGGGGTGATGGCGCTTCATTTGGTTCAATAGAGCTGTGGTGCTCTGTTTGTGTTGGCCTGCCCATGGCTTATTTTAACCTTGCAGAGCTTGTACAGGGAAATGTTTCTGTCTTACGCATGGAGAAAAACTGCCAGATGGGAGATACTTGATCAGAGCTATAGCTCAGGCACATTTTGGGCCTAAAGTACCCACACTGTCAGCAACATCAGCAGATATTGAAGCAGATATGTCCATGGCAGTTCTTTGGGAGGTACGTAGTCTCTGCTCTTTATTGCTGCTGCCACCACCCTCCTCCTCTAATGTTACCTCCTCAGCAACCCAATCTGGCTCTCAGGTCCTGTCAAAACACACAATCCCCATTATAGTCCTCACCCTCCATGCTACTTTTATCAGACTGTGAGATATCATAGTGGGCACCTTGGCCCCTCTCACCATTCTCTGCTCTGTATTTGCCCTGACTGCCACTGTCGCTGCCCCCAACGCCAATACTGTGGCTATGGGTGACACTATTATCACCATAAACACATTGGGTCCCCAACCTCTTCCTGAACCTCTTCCTCAAAGCAGTCCAAATGCTGACTGCTCTTACACAAGTTGTCAACAGGAAGACTCTCTTGACTATCTATTGTAGCATATGATGGGTTTTGTTGCATCTTAATAGAAACAAGGAAGATGACCCACTAGGAAGGGGAAGGGAAGACAGAGTATTCCTTTGAAAGCCTTCTTTGGGGCTGCAAAGAGGAGAAGCAGAATGCTGTAAACTCTGGCTCCATGGCATGTTGTCAGACTCAGAACAGACACAGATTTTGGACTATTGCTTCATATATTTTCATTTAGAGATATTAAACGCTGCCATTATTATTATTATTATTATTATTATTATTATTATTATTGTAAAACACACGTTGCACACTTGTATGGCTATATTTTGTAAAAAATAAAAAAAAATGTTTGAACTGTCAGGAAATACTCTGACACAGATTTTGGTGTAGTATTTCACGTTTTCACTCAGAGAATGCTACCCTAGGTATTGTAAAACACACATTATACACTTGTATTGCTACAGATGGAGTAGAGTTAACACTCAGACTCTTAAATTAAATTTCTTAACTTACTGTGATATCCTGTAACAAAAGCCATTGAAAATGAATAAGGTGTCAGCTTAACACAACTAGTTTAGTTAACACACCTAGTTAAGCACGTTTGTTAACTCTATTTTATCTGTATACTTTGCAAAACAAAAAAAAAAAACTTGTACTGTCTGGACATGCCCTGACACAGATTTCGGTGGTGTTTCACATATTTTCACTCAGAGATTTAAATTGCTACCCTAAGTATTGTAAAACACAAATTGCACACTTGCTGTAACAGTGGCGGCTGTGTGCCGCTGTTCTCCTGCTTACCACCACAGTCCTGGGCGCCGTGTTCAGTGGTGATCTGCTACCTGTGCTTCCCCATTCTCTGCTGCAGTCCTGGGCTCTGTTCTTGCAGATACTGTTTGTTCTTGGATCCACTCCACAGTTCCCTGGCCAAAGCATGCTTGCTGCTTCTTCCCTGCAGCTCTTCCTTAAGGCCGTCGGGTGTCACTTCCTGTGCTTTATGGGTTAGATCATGTGACCTCACTGACCAATCCTAGCCCTCCTGCTTGTATATAAGTGGCTCAGCCCCCTTCCCAGATGTCTCAGTGTCAAGGTCCTTGTGTCCTGCTTAGGTTGCTATTATTCCTGCTTGTGTTCCAGATTCGTGCTTGTATTCCTGGACTCCGCTACCTACTCGATCCTTGCCTGCTTACATAGACTCTCCTGTTGTCGACCCGTATTGCCTGACCTGTACCTGTGCCTCCTGCCCTGACCCAGTTCCTTCTGACTACTTCTATACCTCTGGTACCTTGTTCAGGTACCTCAGAGTCTGCCAGGACCAGCTGCCTCGTGTGCCAATCCTTCTCAAGAGTTAGTGGTCTGGTGTTCCCTCGGGAAAGTCTATCCCCACCATCTGGGATATTGTGAAGAACAAGGGGTTCACTTAGACAATGCCCTTAGAAGAGGTAGGACACGAGGCACAGTGGGTTCACATCCGGTGGTTCATGACACTTGTATTGCTATATTTTGCAAACCAGAAAATAATTGAACTGTCAGGAGATGCCATAACACAAATTCATCCTGTATCATATGCCTACTTTCCTCTGATAGTCTAAGAAAATTTTGCTTTTCTAAATATTTCCTAAATTCTTGAATTTCTTGAACTTTAAGTTAACTAAAATAGACTGTATCTAAACATTATCAAAAAAAGCCTATACAAAAATAGCCAGACCACATGAAGTCTATAATATCTTTTATTAGCAAAATCATATATAAAAATATAAAAACAAGTGCAGGGAAATGGCGGCATCAACCGTAAGGGGGCACAGTGGTAATAATTCATATAAATCCAGTAAGAAGAAGATAATTAAAGTGTAAGTGCACTAGTATACTCAATTGTATAAAGGACAGAATCCATTACCCATATGTGCCTCCTCCGTGATGACACCAACCCCGACGCACGTTTCGGCGAACCTTCGTCTGAGGATTGGCGTCATCCCGGAGGAGGCATATATGGGTAATGGATTCTGTCCTTTATACAATTGACTATACTTATGCACTTGCACTCTAATTATCTTCTGATCACTGGACGTATATGAATTATTACCACTTTGCCCCCTTACGGTTGATGCCACCATTTCCCTGTACTTGTTTTTATATTTTTATATATGAATTTCTCTAATAAAGGATATTATGAACTTCATGTGGTCTGGCTATTTTTGTATAGGCTTTTGTATAGTTTTTGGCCATAGGCATGTGCAGAATACACATTATATGTGAGATATTTTATCTCATTATTTAGCGGAGCTTCTCTTAGCTCATTATCAGAAAAGCTGCTGCCCATGTTATGATTCAGCATAGTCGCATAAGAGGCAACACACCCAGGTCTACATTTATTAGCCAACCATCTCCCTTCTATTCCACTCTCAATATAATAATTACCAGGGGTAATACATCCACTATCCCTGGTCAATTATTGCTAGACTATCAATCTTCTCCATTCAATTCTGAAACTTAGTAGCAATATTGTCTGCAATGTACAGTATAGGTCTTCAAGATCTCTTACTTCAACCTCCTATTTTTCTACAATGACCTGATCCTTCCTCTTATAACTGCTTGCAGCATTTCTTTGTGTAATACTCCAGTCCCCCACCCCTAATAATTTCATATTCTTCTCTTGAAAAATGAAAGCTGTATTTTGATTGGTTGCTATGGGCAATAAAGACCATCTTTCTTTTAGACAGGTTTAGAAATCTGCCCTCATGTGTTTTAGAAAAACATGAGAACTGTGGGGTATAATTACAACAAAAACAATGGATATTGTTTGCTGTAAATTGCAAAAAACAACCTAAAAATAATTGTTTTCAGAGTAAATTTTTATCAGACCTCTCTAAAGAAAAGCAACAAGATGTTGCTTGTGAACTTAGCCTAATGTTACCTGAACTGTTAACTTATACTGATGAATTGTACAGCTTCGTACATGTTCATTTTTTTTATTATTGCACAATTTGTCTGATGACTGATTACTCTGTCAGGTTACTTCATGATGTCTGAATCTATTTAATGCTTTGTCAGCCAGACAGAGCAGGTAGATCCCTTAAGGCCCCTTTCACACGAGCGTGAGACTAGGACGTCTCCCGCATCGTGTGCCGTGTACTGAACTCCCGGCACTGAACATAGCAGGGGTTACATAGCATTATACTGATTTATGATGCTATGTAAGGCTACTTTCACACTTGCGGTTTTTTTTTTCCGGTATTGAAATCCGGTATAGGGTTTCAATTAGAGATGAGCGAGCATACTCATCCGAGCTTGGTGCTCGTTCGAGTATTAGGGTACTCGTAAGTGCTCGCTGCTCGCACGAGTATCTCGCCATGCTCGAGGAAATGGCAACTTCCGCATCGTGCATTTTTGGCGCCTATAAACTCAGCCAATCACAAGCCAGGAGACTCTGCGGTACACCCAGCATCACATGGGGCCCTTACATGTCGATAGCAGGGGTTGGCTGGCCTGATCAGGTGACCCTGGAATATACTAGTGACTGGACGCAGTGCTCGGCTCAGATGCTGTCTGGATGTCATTAGGGATAGAGCTGCTGCGTTTCAGGGAGAGTGTTAGGGCCTGCACTTAGTTCTCTGTTAGG